>PVKS010001190.1:0-13505 GCA_004027875.1 Aplodontia rufa
CTCTTTTTTTTTTTTAGAAAGAGTTTATTTTTGTACCTTTTGGTTGTTGTTTTTCCTCTATCTATTCGCACATGTGGTGCTGGGGATCAAACCCAGCTCCTCTCATGCCAGGCAAGTGCTCTGCTACTGAGCCACCGCTCTTGTCCCCTTCTTTTTGTTTACCCCCCTCTCTTTTTACTTTTTAAGGCAAGGTCTTGCTATGTTGTTGAGGCTGGCCTCCAACTTGCTGCCCTCCTGCCTCAGCCTCCCGAGGTACTGAGGTCACAGGTGAGTGCCCCGATGTCTGGCTGCGGTCTTGAAGATGAGTCGGTTTTCCCTTCTGCTCTCGCTAGCACAGGTGCACCACGGTCTCCACACTGGAAGCCAATCCCAGAAAATCAGAGCTCCCTCTTCCTCCTCCTCCCTCCCTGTGGCTTCCTGCCCCCGCTGCTCCTGCCCCCGCTGCTCCTGCCCCTGTGCGGGTGTTTACAACATCATTCAGGTTGTGGAAGTCACAGGAGTGGTTCATTTGTGCCCTCAGAAATCACTCTGACCCACATCTTCTTGCTCTGAGTTCTAAGGATATAATGCAATCCCAAAACAACAAAGAAAATGCAAATGGGACAGGGAAACTCTGATGGGCAAATGACATGAAAATGTCTCTGCACCTCCGAGGTGACCACTGTTACAACATGGGACAGCAGGGCACAGGGCCACACGCCTGCAATCCCAGCGGCTTAGGCGGCTGAGGCAGGAGGATCGCAAGTTGGAGGCAAGCCTGAGCCTTAGCGAGAGGCCATCTCAAAACAAAATATAAAGGGGCTGGAGTGGAGCCTCTGCGGTTACGGTGCTTGCCTGGCATGCAGAGGACGCGGGTTCAAACCCCGGCACCACACACACAACGAAGTGTCAGAGAAACAAAGGCCAGATGAAAAACTAAATAAATAAGTAGGATTCTCTTTTCCTCTTTCTCTTTTAAGAGAGAGAGGGACAGTGAGAGAGAGAGAGAGAAGAGAGAATCAATTTTTTATTGAGTTTTTCACGTGGCCTTCGTTGCTCCGAGACTTCCTTGTGTGCGTGGTGCTGGGGTTCGAACTCGCATTCTTGCGCATGCCTGGCAAGCATGAGGACCCGGGTTCAAACCCCAGCACCACGTACACAACTAGTGTTGGAGCAACTAAGGCCATGTGAAAAACTAAATAAAGTTGTTGCTCTCTTTCTCTGTCTCTCTCACTGTCCCTCTCTCTTTAAGAAAAAAAAAAAAGCTGGGGATGTGGTAAAGGAAAAAAATAAAAGAACACGGGGAGATTTTTGCGATCGGTGAATCCCATGCTCAATTTATGAAACTTAGGTCACAAATGGGCTCCTCGTTCTCTGTCAGTGCAGACTCCCCAGAGGACCCTTTGGAAGACAGAGGACAACCCAGACCCGACTGGGGCAAACAGGGTGTTTCTGCCTTCAAGACCTTCTGAGCTGTGCGACAGGAGCCCCGCAGGGTGAGAGCCCAAGACCAGGGACAAGGGGTGTGGTGCGGGGGCAGCCGGGGCCCTGAGACCTGCGCTCTCATCTCTGCTTCCCCCTGGGGAAGGAATGAAGCCGTCGGCTGCAGGACACTGCTGGACACCGCTGGCCTCCAGTGTCTGCTGTCCCTGAGGACTGCCACACCCCTATCCACCCTGCTTGTGTTTCCAGCCTCCTGTGGTTAGGAGGACCTTGGGCAGGCTCTGCTGTCCTCTCCCTGACCTGGGACAGCCTGGTGAGTGACTCAGCGGGGACCCAGCCAGCACTGCTGCTCGCCAGGGGCCTGGCTCCCCCCTTCCCTCCCACACCTCCCCCATTGTAACCACAACAGGTCCCTGGGTGTCTCTACCCACCCAGCACCCAGCCCTGGAGGAATTGGGGAGCCACCCCAACCCCCTTGGATTGCCATGCCACTGAGGCGGGGCCTTGACTTTATTTTTTGGCACCAGGGATTGAACTCATGGGTGCATAACCACTGAGCCACATCCCCAGCCCTTTTCATTTTTTTAAATTTTGAGACAGGGTCTCAGGAAGTTGCTTAGAGCCTCGCTAGGTTGCTGAGGCTGACCTTGAACTTGGGATCCTCCTGCCTTAGCCTCCTGAGGGGCTGGGATTACAGGTGTGCGCCACGGCGCTTGGTGAGGAAGGCTTTGGCTGGAGGGGCCACCCTGACACCCAGGTTTTCAGAGAGGCTTTGGCTGTAGTTTCTGTTGGGGCCAGAAGCAGTGGGGTCAGTCACACCATTAGGCCACTTCCTCTGGTTCCTGGAAGGTGAGAAGTTTCTTTGAGACTTCTGCTTCCTCTGGGGTGAGGCTGCCCAGGTAACCCTGACCCCCACTGCGAGCGGCACAGGTGTGCCTCCCAGCCTCAGGGGCACTTTTTACCCTGACTGTGTCTCCACATCGAGGGCCTGTGACATCCGGGCAGATGGCTCCTGGTGGCCCGCCACGCTGAGCTGCCACCTAGGAAGGGACCAGGCACGTGGTCTCAACCGCTGGTCCAGTTGTCTGTATCGTCTGAGCCTGACACTTGTGCCCCAGCGTCACTCGGGGCTACCTCAGTTATCCTCTGAAGTGTGACTGTTTTCTCTTTGAGCTACTAGGGATTGAAGCCGAGCTCTCTGCACTGAGCCACATCCCCAGTCCTTTTTTGTTCTTTAGACAGGGCCTTGCTAAGTTGGCCAGGGTGGCCTCAGACTTGCAAGCCTCCTGGCTCAGCCTCCCCTGTGGCTTCGCTTTCCTGGCCGGCCTCCGCCTGCTTCCATTTCCTTTATCGTTGAGGGGTCAGGAGCTGGGAGGCCCAGGAGCCCCACAGCTTCCTAGGGACACACTGTCCCCACCTCCTGCCAGGCCACACTCTCCACGCTGCCCCCCACCTCAGCACACCAGGGGCTCCCTGCAGAAGTTTCTAGGGTCTGAGAGAAATCCGTGAGTCCCAGTAACCTGGTCATTGGTGTGTCCCTTGTCACTGGGCTGCTGGACATGGGTGGGGTGTCAGCCTCCAGGACTTCCTGTCTGTCATCTGCACCTCTGCAGTGACACAGGCCACATCCAGGCTCCACTCTGCTCAGGTCCCCTCTCCCGCCCCACGATCTGCTGCAGCTGCTGGGAGGAAGTGGGGCCCGGGGCTCCCCAGAAGCTGCTTCCTATTTTTCCACCCTTGCTGGCCAGGTTGTCCTAAAACACCTCGTAGCTGACTGCGGCTACATCAGATGACCCTGAGTCTCTTGGTGACTGTGGCTTTGGTGGCGGGTCCATTCCTGACACCTCCACCGGTGTGGCCACGACACAGCACCTGCGAGGGCCGCCGTTCATTGTTTTATGTGCTTGAGCGGCGTCCTCGCTCCCTCACTGAGCTGTGCTGCTCCCCTGAGCCGCCCCTCTTCAGTGCTTCCGTTTCACCTGTTCAGGTGAGCACTGCAGGCCCAGCGGGTCACCGGGACGCGGCCACACTAGGATGCAGGCACTGACAGCGGCTGGCATCGGGCCGGCCACTCCGAGCTCTGCTGTCAGCTGAGGCTGCTGGGAGCCCTGGAGGCTGCCGGGAGCCCTGGAGGCTGCCGGGAGCCCTGGCTCTGGCTGCCCGTGAACTTCCCGAGGCCAAGGGCTGGGCACCGGGCACGGCGGGCTCAGGGCGGCCAGCGCTCAGTGAGTGCCTGCTGGTGATTCCCTCCCGCTGGGCGAAGAGCCCCCAGCCACTGGCACCACCGAGCCCAGCCTGAGGCCCAGGCCTGGGTTCCTGCACCTGGCCGGGTGGGGCTGATTTGGGGACACGGCAGGCAGACCTGAACCGTGGGCCCAAGCGCATCTGCCGCTGACCTCCTGCTCCTGAAATCTGGCTCCTTAAGGCAGTTTCCTGCCAGAAGCTCAGCCCATGATTCCACGGGGCAGTTTCTGGACTTGACCAGGAACTGTGACACATCACTGGGCCACAGGGGGATTTACGAACATTGCGAGAAGCTAGGGGAGGAGCTGGCAGTGTGGCCACACATCCTGTGCTCTCAGGGAACTCAAGTGGACAATGACAGGCGTTTCGATTGTGGTAGGTTCAGGACACCGTCTCCTTTCCCCGACCCCCACCTCCTCCTCGTGCCTCGGGTGGGGCGTGGGCTGCTTGGGCCTGGGCCTGGCATTACCAGTCCAGCGAAGCGGCTGGAACGGTGGCTCAGTGGTTGCAGCGCTTGCCTGGCATGCACAAGGACCTGGGTTCAAACCCCAGCACCATGAGCACAATGAAGTGTTGGAGCCACGAAAACCAGATGATAGACTAAATAAAATTGATCCCCCAGCCCCTGTCTCTCTCTGTCTTAAAACAAAAAAAAGTCCAGGGAAGCTGAGCAAGGGGTATGCTTGGGTGGCTGGACTGGAACACATTTATGTCCTTGGAGGTCACCACCGAGCACCAGACCCAACCACTGAAATACATTCTAGGGAAGTGGGATGAGGTCCTGCAGCTGGTGCGGGGGACGTGTTGGTGGCTGGGGGGACGGAGCCGTGAGGACACTTCCTCCACAGCAGGAGCTGCAGGTGCTCCAGGGCCAGGTGGAGGCTGCGATGTGGAGGCTCTGGGCCCCAGGCTGTAAGACCGGGCGAGGGAGGGGAGGCTCTGCGGAGCCGCATGGGCGGGCCTAACAAGAACGTCCGCTAACTGTCGGATTTCATTATGCTTACACTGCTTCCTGGCTCTTTATTTTACGCGTTTTTACTTTATTTATTTTGTGTAGCACTGGGGCTTGAACCCAGGGCCCCATGCTGGCCATCCCTGAGCTGCATCCTGGCCAGTATTAGTTGGTTATTTTTTGTACCAGGGATCACTGAGTCACATCCTCAGCTCTTTTTATTTTTTTACTCTGAGACAGGGTCTTGCTAAGTTTGTTGAGGCTGGCTTCAAACTTGTGATCCTCCTGCCTCAGCCTCCCCAGTCACTGGGATCACAGGTGTGCGGCACCATGCCCGGTTTGAGACCTAATTTTAGTCAGAGTTTCATATTTTTTCCTAAAGAAGTCCCAGAATGCTCTGCCTAGGCTGCAGCTGTGCTCTGAAGTGGCTCTGCTAGCGGTGGGGCGAGGTGTTTTAGGCAGCTTTTTGCTGCTGTGTAGTTTCCACAGGAAGAGTTTTTCTTGTTCACAGCTTGGGAGGTCTTAGTCCAGGGGAGGCAGGCGCCATTCCTCCGGGCTGGAGGTGAATATCCTGGTGGCAGGCAGGGTCCTGGACAGCTCAAGCCGTCACCTGGGGAAGCAGAGCGGAGGTCAGAACAGCAGGCCAGGTAGAGTGCACACCTGGAAGGCTCGCCCAGGGACCACTTCCACGTCACAGTTGCCAGTTAAGGGGACCAACTCACTGATTGGGTTGAGGCCTTAGTAACCCAACCATTTCACCTCAGCCTTCCCAAATGAGTTTTTGGGGACACCTCACATTTAAACCACTGCAAGGTGTCACGCCGGGTCCATTTCCACCTGTTCAAGGACACAGGAAGGGTTTGCTTTGGCTCAGGGCTGTGGGGCTTGATGTAATCTGAGCTGCCGTTGGGCGCTGCCCATGAACTATGGTGCCAGGGCAGCCAGGAACCAGGTGAGGACAGCCTTGCCCTCCAGGGCCCTCCTGGCTGCTGGACTCACGTCCACCACAGGTGCTGGGCCAGAAGCACAGAGCCTGCTCTGGTTCCTGTGCCTCAGTTTCCCTATTTATGAAATCAGCTCATAATGTACAGTATCTGCAGTGTCGTGAAGATGAGAGGATTGGCAGGAGTGTCCAGCAGGCCCATGACCTAGTGGACAGCTTTCTGGCAGGTCCTGCAGCAGTGGGGAGGCCGGGCGATGAGGCCCAGTGACAGTGGGCAGGTCTTCCCTAGCCCCGTGTCCCGTCACCACCTCACTCCTCTTCGCTCTGAACGCAGAGGTCCGAGAGAGGCCCGAGAGAGGCCCAAGAGGGCATCTGTCACCCGCCACTCTCTGACCCCTGTCCTGCAGCCCCTGGGGCTTCCCGTGGTCAATGGTGGGGACAAACCTACACCCCTCACCTGTCCCTACACTGTGTCCTCCAGACCCTGCCACTGTGGCTCGGCTAGGAGAGGTCGGGAAGCCTGGAGCCCTGGTGTGCCTTGCCCCGGAGCCCTTGTTCCTCCAGCCATCAGTCCAGTTCATGAGACAGGGCAGGGACGCAGGTGGGGGGCGGTTCCTGCGGGGCAGGAGCAGGCCACTGGGCAGGGCCCTTGACCCTGGAGGCCACACCCCTGAAGAGCTCTGGGTGAGGTTCCCAGAAATTGCGGTGGGGCCTGTCTGGGGCCAGGAAGGGCAGGGGGCCCCCAGGCTGCTCCAGGGTTGGTCAAGACACTGGGGCCATCTGACCAGGCGCAGGAACCTTGGTTCCTCAGGTATGAGATGCGCTCTCCTCCTGACCGCTCAGGATGACGCTGACGGCTGGACAGCACCCGCTAGTGCACACGATACGCCTACGGCTGTGGCACCCAGTCTCTGCCTGACCCCTGTTAACCTGTTCTTTGTTAACAGAACCTTATTTCTCCTGGAGGGGTGATGTGGATGGCTAAACACTTCCCTTGCAGCCGGGACAATTTTTGGCCATTAAGATGTAAGTGAAGCAGTGAAGGCAGGATACCTAATGCACTCTTTTGTCCCTTCATCCTTCACCTCTTTCTGTTTGGAATGCAAACTTGATGAGCGGAGTGAGGGCAGCCATCTTGGGAGCACGAGGATGAAGGCCACACTGTGAAGTTACAGGAAAACGCATGGCTGGCAGTGGCTGGGTCCCTGGTGACGTCATGGCAGCACCCTACCAGTCCTGGACTACTCACCTCCAGGTGCTTTGATATGAAACAAAAGCTCCTTTTGTATGTGGACACTCTTTTGTGCTTTGTCACCAGCAAACAAACAAGCCTTAAGTGACACCAAGTGTGACAATCTGTGCTTTGCATGTGCAGCAACAGTGCACATGTGGCTGCAGGTGGTTTAGACGGAAGCTTTCCTCCCTGGGCCTGGGGCACCTCTCCCGCCCTGGCTTGTCCTTGCTGCCTCCCCAGGTCTTCTTACCTCCCACCCCTGCACTAGGTGGTCCCCAGCCTCGGGCTTTGGAAACCAGCTCTACCCTGGCAGTGCCCACGGCAGCGTCTGCAGCCCTGGCCTCTCCCCAGCTCCTGCCTGGCAGCTCAGACCCACCCTGCCGGACTGCACCCCCATTTCCTCCCGTGTCCACCACGCCTCACCTGGATTCTTCCTGGACCCCTTCCCGCTCCACCTGGACTAAGCAGATGCCCTCCACGCACTCCCAGGATCCTGCAGCCCTGCCACGGCCGCCTCGTCCAGGGGAGGTTAGGAGGCAGGAGAGGACCTGGGCTGTTGCGGGGGCCCTTTTGAGGGGCAGCTGTCCCCACAGGCACACAAGCTGGACTTGAACGGTGGGGCAGTGCCATGCAGGCCCACGGACTCAGAGCCTGCTGTGGGCATAACCCTGAGGTCCCTGCCCACTCTCCTGTGCCCGCGTCTGCAGTGGGCGGCGCAGACCAGGTGCAGCTCACGGTGAGCAAGGAGGAGGTCAGAGGGGGACAGGACAGTGAGGGGTTGGGGAGGGAGGTCGTGCTGGGACCCAGGGCACAGGCAGGGTCCCAGTCAGGCTGGACGCATCCTCTGGCCAGCACCTTGGGTGACCTGGCCTCCATGGGACCAACACAGACCAGGCAGAGGGGCCAGAGGAGAGACACTGTCCCCTGTGTGTCTGCGGCAGCTGTCGCCATACTGAGCTTGAGAGGTTGGGAGAGAGGAGAGATGAGAACTGGGAATGGGGAAGTGGCAACAGTAGCTGCGGGTCGTTACAGGACGCCCTCCAGCAAGGCCAGGACCCACATGGCAGGGCGCCCGCCAGGGAGCACAGTCCCCGCCAGAGCGACCCGACCCGAGGCAGTGAGGAGCCCTGGACTTGCCCCGCAGCCATTCCCCACTCCCCCAGCCACCTGCTGCTCAGGCTGTCACGGGACGCTGAGTGTGCTGGGCAAGGGTGGCTCAAAGGGCTGAGACTCTGCCTCTGTCCTGTCACCTGCTGTCACCTGCATAGGGCGCCAGAGGGACCGACTCCTTCACTCCAGTACAGGAAGGACCAACAGCCCTGTGCCCGCAGCAAGGGACGCCTGCGACCAATGGCAGGGCAGGTTTGGGTGAGAAGAGCCCGGGACGCGGCCACTTCTGAAAGGGAGATCCAGGCCATCACCGGCACGTCTGAGAGCCTCCGGGAGCCCGGGAGCCCGCCCCCCGCCCCGTGACGCAGAAGCGCAGTTTTCAGGCTGTGCTGAGCCCGAGCTGCTCCTCGTGGGGAAGCAGCGGTTTGTCACCAGCGGCTGTGTTCTGAGCACAGCGTGAGGAGCGATGACTGCGCCTCGTTTGCACAGGTGAACCAGCACCGTCTGCCTGGCACCACCGCACGGCGCAGACCGATAAACAGCTGTGCTAACAGAAGGGGCCACTTGCGGACTGCTGAATTAACCGGAGCCAGCGGACGCACGGGCCTATCAGACACATCCGGAGACCAGGCCTGAGCTCACCCCCTCACCGGATCCACGCCAGACCACCGGACGTGCGGCCCTCACTCGAGGCCCAGAAAAGAGGAGCACCCGACCCCGTCACCTGGGCACTCGTCACGAGCCTTGCCCAGGAGAACCGCCACAGCTAGGAGCCTCCAATCTCTGTCCTCGGGCTTTAGCAGGGCGAGGCTTCCCTGCCTGTGATGACCACACAGAGCCCCTCCAAGCCACACGCTCAAAGCTGCACTCAGGGGGCTGCGGCTGCCCTTGGCCAGAGCTCCTAGCTGGCCATTGGCAGCCATGGCACTTACCTGCCTTTAACCCTCTCCCAGCCTTTTGTGGCCCGTGTGGCTTGAGTGCTGCAGATGAAATTAAGACTGGAAGAGAAGAAGCCGGGGTCACCCGGCTTGTGACCACCAGGCGACCCACGAGGACTCGGCGAGCGGCCACTGCTGAAAGGGGTAGCTGTGAATTTTGTTGCTGTTCAGGAAGTGCTGGCCTTGTGCAATGACACAAGCGTGTTTGACCTATGTCACTGACAGGGGGCGCATGGCAACTAGGAAGCAGGGTTGAGGTGGGAGAGATCCTAGGGCTGGCGACCTCTGAACAGGGCTGCTGGAGAGTTCTAGAACTAACATACCTGAGCCTTGGACAGTTGATGGAGGGGAGGTGGCAGGGCCAGCGAGACGACCTGGGTACCAGCGTGGTGGCTGAGGAACCATGGTGACCGAGAGGGCTTCCCGGCAGGCTGTTCCAAGGGCAGCTGCGTCTGCCAGCCCGCTGTGGCCTGGGCATCAGGGTCCTAGCTAAAGGGTGAGGCAAACCCTTGGGGTGGATCTTGGCCAGCGGTGGTCGGTCCGCTGCGCGCGAGGTATGTGGGCCGGGAGCAGGCGCTGGGCTCTGGGCTCTGGGGTGGGTCTGGGGCCGGAGCTTCAGCCCCTGGCTTCCGGGGAGCTGAAGCCGGGCCTCTCCTCTCAGAGCGGAGCTGCAAAGTGGCGACTCAACACTGCTGACCTCCGCGGGGCCAGCGCTCTATTTATAGCCCTTTTTCAGCGCCCGGCAGGGCCTGGGGTGGCTCTGCCCTGGAGAGGTTTGCGAGCCAAAGCCCTCCCTGCCCTTTCCCAAGGCTCCTGATACAAAGGTAGAAACACCACCTGCCCCTGCTGCCCAGCCTTTTCCAAGCGCCACTGCCCAACCCCAGGCCGGCTGCCACCAGGTCCTTGGGTCGTCCTCACATTTCCTTGCCTTGTTCTCTTCTTTTGTGGGGCTGGGGATCGAACCCAGTGCCTCCTGCGTGCTAGGCAAGTGCTCCCCCACTGAGCAACAGCCTCAGTCCCACCATTTATTCTGTCTTTCGTTCTTTCTTTCTTTTTTTTTTTTTTAAGAGAGAAGGACAATGAGAGAGAGAGAGAGAAAGAGAATCAATTTTATTGAGTTTTTCACATGGCTTTCATTGCTCTGACACTTAGTTGTGTACCTGGGTGCTGGGGTTTGAACTCATGTACTTGTACACGCCAAGCAAGCGCCGTAACTATGGAGCCACCGCTCCAGCCCCCACCATTTTCTTTTTAATCAAAATATCCAAGTCAGCACTTGCCTGTCATGTGTGAGGACGTGGGTTTGAACCCCAGCACCACATTCACAACAAAGTGTCAGAGCAACAAAAGCCATGTGAAAAACTCAATAAAATTGATTCTCTCTCTTTCATTGCCCCTCTCTCT
The DNA here is from genome assembly GCA_004027875.1 of Aplodontia rufa. NCBI lineage: Eukaryota > Metazoa > Chordata > Mammalia > Rodentia > Aplodontiidae > Aplodontia > Aplodontia rufa. The sequence goes on from PVKS010001190.1 coordinate 10,248, forward strand.
TAAAAAAAACAAAAAATCCAAGCCGGGCACATTGGTGCTCGCCTGTAATCCCAACGACTCGGGAGCCTGAAGCAGGAGGATCACCGGTTCAAAACCAGCCTCAGCTACCTTGCAAGGCTCTGAACAACTGAATGAGACCCTGTTTCAAAATAAAAAAGGGCTGGGGACTTGGCTCAGTAGTTAAGCGTCCCTGGGTTCAATTCCTGGTACAAAAAACAAAAAAACAAAAAACAAAAAACCAAGTGTGTGTGTGCATTTTAAAGAGAGAGGGGGAGAGAAAGAGATTCAATTTATTTATTTTTCCATCTGGCCTTTGTTTCTCTGACACTTAGCTATACATGTGGTGCTTGGGTTCAAATCCAGGTCCTCATGCATGCCAGACAAGCGCTCCAACCCCTGAGCCACTGCTCCAGCTCCAAAGTGTGTTTTGCTGAACAACTATTAACTAACATCTAACATCTTCAATGTATGAAGCACTCACACAAACGAGATAGCACAGCCCACGGATAAACGCCAAGAACACTCATGCACGCCAGGTGAATGGGCCCAGCGCCCAGCAGCTGAGTGACCCAGCCCTACATGGAATTGCACTTGGCTTCACACCCTTGCCGGTGCACCTGGGAATGCCCCGAGACGCTGTGGAGAAAGCTCCAGAAAGCCATCCCTGAGAGGCCTGGGGTGGGACAGCTGCGAGCGAGCGAGGAACCCCAGGGCCAGGGGAGTGTGCTCGGGTGGGAGGAGCAAGTCGGTGAGCTGGTGCAGGGTCCCCCACCCTTTCTAAGGTGGGGACATAAAGCCTGGGGCAGGGCTGCCCACACCGAGCTTGCGTTGAAGCCCTAACTCCAAGCGCCACTGGATAGGCCTTAAGGAGGGAGTTAGGGTCAAGGTCAAGAGGGCTGCTGGCCGCAAGGGCTGGGGTGCAGCAATGAGCGCTCTCCCCTGGACTTTAGCCCCAGCCCGGAGGATGTCCACGTCCACTGAGCAGCCCTCCCTCCTAGATGACCCATAGCCCTCATCTCCAGCCAGGACACAGGCAGAACACGCAGGTAGCGATGTCCCCGTCAGGCCCAAACACGCGTGCAAAGCAGAGCTTCCACCTGCCATCACGCCACAGGCCACCCGCACATCAGTGTTAGACCACCGGTCCTCATGGACCACGCCTCGAAGCAAAGGCTGTTAAAAAGGCAGGCAACACAATCTGCCGCGACTGTTTATTATATTTAGGAGGCTACAAATTTGAGCTTTTAAGAAAGATTCACAAAATATTCATTTGAAATCACATTTTTGGTTTATCAAATTTCAAATATGTTTTATGGTGCTGAATAATATATTCTTCTGCTGTCTAAAACACAGCCAGATGATTTTTCTTTATTGATTTACACATTCTGTAACTTTTTGAAAACCAAGATTAAGACAAAAAAAATAACAAAACTATCCCATTACAATGACTATTTCCCCGGAGGCTGAACTGCTTTCTGTAGCTGTATCCACTAACCTTATTCAATTTTAATTCTGTACACTGTATCGATTTATAAGCACCCAGGGACTTCTGAGTTTGCATTTCTCATCAATTCAGAGCGACACTTGTCAAAAGACAAAACCAGTTCCCTTGGCGATGTGGAAGCTTAGGTTTGAAAGCACTATGGGAAGTATTTTTAACTTTGCAGAGCAGAACAAATAATTTACACGGGCCACAGATGTTTGAACATTATTTTAAAATCCCCTCAACGTGGCAATATGAATGAAGCAATCTGCCAAGTTAGACACCAGTCATCTTGGTCTTTTGTTTTATTCTTTGCTCCCTTTTCAAGGAGATGTGAGCTGTGAATTTGTTTCTCCAGGCCAATCCAGGGTCAGGTGACGGTGTGGGGCCCACAGTCCCCAAGACCCCTGTTCCCGGACGAAGGCTCAGCCCAGAGAGCAGTGGGAGGAGCCGGAGGAGACTCTAGGACCTGCTGTTGGAACTGAAGATTCCCAGAGAATAAAGCAAGGATGTGCTGGGATATGCTAAAAAGAGGGCATGCGCAGGACTAGCGTACAACGGAAATTACAACAGGGCTTCTCTCTACTACATCAAAAATAGGAATTTCTCAAAAAGAATATTAAAAATCAGAAGTGTATATATACCATGTGAAAAAGTAGCAAAACCATCCTGAAAACGGTCTGGTGTGTGTGGTCTTCATCGCAGCGCAGCTTGTGACGCGGCCACCAGTCCATTAGAGGAGGAACTTTCTCCAGGAAATACACAGCCTGATGTCGGGATTAGGAACCATAGCGATCCTAGAGAGAAAGAAACCAAAGTCGGCTCAGGGCTCCGAGGCTGACCCTCGCTCGCGCACGCTGAAGGCTGTTTCTGCAGCCGGTGCTGCTGGCGACCTGGGGCGCTGGGTCTGGCAGCTGCACCAGCACTGTACTCCAAGGACACAGGCAGCCAAACAGGTGTTGCTGTGGCTTCCGATGCCAGGACACTGCCAGGGCTTGGGGACCTGCAGGTTGGCTTCCTGCTCGGTTCATTTAGGGTGGGGGCTCCTGGCTGGTGAGGAGGCGAGGCTGGAGTGAGGGCAGGGATGCTGGGGATGCGAGGGCCACAGGCTGAGCCCTCTGGGGACAGGGTCTCACTAAATTGCTCAGGGCCTTGCTGAGTTGCTGAGACTGGCCTTGAACTTGTGATCCTCCTGCCTCAGCCTCTCAAGTCACTGGGATTACAGGTGTGCAGCATCACACCCCACCAGAGTCATGTTTTATGTTCACATATTCCTTCCAAAATGATGCAAATAAGAAGGTTCAAGAAATAAGCCTTTTACATAATCTGAGATGGCTATTTTTTTCCCAGAGAGGGACAGTGAGAGACTGACAGAGAAACAATTTTATTTAGTTTTTCACATGGCTTGTGTTGCTCTGAAACTTCGTTATGTACATGGTGCTGGGGTTTGAACTCGAGTACTTGAGCATGCCGGGAAAGCACCATAACCACTGAGCCACCGCTCCAGCCCCAAAGATGGCTTTAATTGTTGCATACACATGGATTGTTTCCATCTCTGCTTTAAAATATTGAAATACAGTAGCTGGAGTGGTTGCTCAGTGGTTGGAGCACCATATATACAACTAAGGGTCAGAAAACAAAAACCAGATGAAAAAAATAAATGAAACTGATTCTCTCTTAAAACTAGACAAAAAAAGATTGGCTGGGCATGGTGGATCACAAGTTCAAAGCCAGCCTCAGCAACTTAGCGAGTCCCTGTCTGAAAACAAAATATA
>PVKS010001190.1:13605-150564 GCA_004027875.1 Aplodontia rufa
AAAAAAAAAAAAAAAAAAAAAAAAAAAAAAAAAAAAAAAAAAAAAAAAAAAAAAAAAAAAAAAAAAAAAAAAAAAAAAAAAAAAAAAAAAAAAAAAAAAAAAAAAAAAAAAAAAAAAAAAAAAAAAAAAAAAAAAAAAAAAAGGAGAAAAAAGAAAGAAAGAAAAAAGATTGAAATATAATCTAAATACCCAAATACCCAACATGGGGAATAGTAACTAAATGAGATGTATTTCCAAACAACAGAATATGGTTTCTGAAGAATTTTTAATTGTACGGAAATGCTCCTAACAAAACATCATGGAGAAAAGTCCTTGGGATTTAAAATCATACAGACATATAATCCCCTTTTAATTTAAAAAGAATTTGCATTAGGGGCTGGAGTGGTGGCTCCGCGGTTATGGCGCTTGCCCGGCATGCCCAAGTATGTGAGTTCGAACCCGAGCACCACGTACACAATGAAGTCTGGGAGCCACGAAAGCCACATGAAAAACTAAATAAAAAAAAAAAATACACAGGTTCAAACCCCAGGAACCTGTACACAACTAAGTGTCAGAGCAACGAAAGCCACGTGAAAACTCAATAAAAATTGATTCTGTCTCTCGCTCTGTCCTTCTCTTAAAAAAAAAAATCTGGAGCTAAAATAAAATACACCAAAATATTAACAAAAGTGATCCTTGAGCAGGGTGATTATGGATAATTTAAAAAACTTTCTTTTTTTTCTTTTTTCAGGGCTGAGGATCGAACTCGGGGCCTTGTGCGTGCTAGGCAAGCACTCTGCCACTGAGCTAAATCCCCAACCCCAAAAACTTTCTTCTTAATAATTCTCTGTTCCCATCTAAGAAAAATTTGCCAACTTAACATTTCCCATAGCAATATAGGAAATACAGTCATAAAGCAAATGTAAAATTGTAATTTCTTGTTTCATGAGGCCCTGGGTCACACCATAGCAAACGCATAAATCAACAATGCACAATCCAATTGCCCTCGACTGCAGATGGGCTAATCTCATTTTCAAAGCTACAAACTGGCTGCACCCACGGGGCAGCAGCCCTGCTGCACTGACCTGAATGGAGGTAATGACCCCGTTCGCGAACACAGAAAGCTTTCCAGCAACGGACCTCACGCCCTGCTTGAACTGTGCCATGTCGGGGGCGTTGGGCAGCACATTGGAAAGGTTGTAGTTTCCTGCAACACAAGCAGACGCTGGTTTGTCCCTCCACCATGGCCAGGCACATTAGGGGCCAGGCCACCAGGAACTTGAGAACCAGAGCCGCCCCCTCCTCCTTCCTCCTGAGCAGCTGAGGCCAAGCGTCCTCAGGAGAGGCTGGGAGGGAATGTGGCAGACCTGGCACTGGCCGTGGGAGCTCAGTGGTGCTGGGAAAAGGGCCCACACGAGTGGCTTCTCCTGGCCAGGGGCAGGATCCTGGGTGCTTGGTTCCTTTGCTCCCCTGCTTATTCATTCAAGAGACACTTGCCAAGGGCTTCCTTCCCAGGCTCCATCATGTGCCACAGAAAGAGAAGGGACACATCTGAGCCCAGAGAGCTCCTCTGCAGTCAGGGAGAGGTTACTGCTGTGGGGTGTGCAGAGGGGGAAGTCCGGCCCCTGGTGCAGGGGCAAGGCGCCTGAGGGAGGCTGCTGTCCTGGGTTCTGGAGAAGCTCTAGGGAGCAGGAGCAAGGTACAGGTGGTAAATGACAAGAAATGAGGGTGGAAGGCCAGCAGGAGCCACAACCACGTCGGAGGGCGAGTGAGCAGGCAGGGAGCTGCAGGCCAACACGGGGCAGATTCTGAACCAGGCAGCGCGGACAGGAGGTGCAGGCGACAGTGAGGGTTCCTTTTCTTTCTTTCTTTTTTTTTTTAAATAGGAGAGGAGAGGGGGGGAGAGAGAGAGATTGAGAAAGAGAATTTTATTTATTTTTCATCTGGTTCGGGTTTCTCTGACACCTAGCTGTGTACGTGGTGCTGGGGTTTGAACCCAGGTCCTCGCACATGCCAGGCAAGCACGATAAACCACTGAGCCACAGCTCCAGCCCCAACCAGCATTTCTTTCTTTCTTTTTCTTTTTTTAAAGAGAGAGGGCCAGTTAGAGAGACAGAGAAAGAGAGAAACAACTTTATTTAGTTTTTCACATGGCCTTTGTTGCTTCAACACTTTTTGTGTACGTGATGCTGGGGTTTGAACCCGGGTCCTCGTGCTTGCCAGGCAAGCGCCAAAACCGCTGAGCCACCGCTCCAGCCCCTCTTTTCTTTCTTTCTTTTTTTTTTAAAGAAAGAGGGGACAGTGAGAGAGAGAGAGAGAGAGAAGCAATTTTTACTTAGTTTTTTATGTGACTTTCATTCCTCGGGCACTTCGTTGGTATGTGGTGCTGGGGTTTGAACTCAGGTACTTGCACATGCCAGGCAAGCGCGGTAACCACTAAGTCACCGCTCCAGCCCCCCAACCAGGGTTTCTAAAGGAATATTATGTACCAATTTCCCTGCAGTGGAGACAGATCAAGAAAAAAACCATTGCCAAGATTGCAAGCACAAAAAATAAATAAAATATTAATTGTAAAATAAAAAAAAAAGATCATAAGAACAGTGAATTCAACAAGGAGCAAAATGTACTCCACAGGCCGCTTCTTCCGAGATGGGCACAGCACAGTGGCGGGCTGAGTCAGCGAGGCCACAGCAGCTGACAAATGCCTTTGACAAACAGCACAGCCCCAGCAAGATGAGCACAGCGAGACACACAGGGCACCAGGAGTGAGAGCCAGGGGCCCAGAAACCGGGGCAAGTGGCATGTGAGCGCCCAGAACAGCACGCTCAGATGGCAGCCATTAACCCTCCTGCTTTCTTTTCGCAGTGCCAGGCTGGAACCCAGGGGCTGCTGCACCCTGGCCAGCACTCCCAACTGAGCCACCCCCCAGTGTCCCGAGCCTGGTTTTCTTGAAACAAGTCTTCTGGGCCGGGCGGACTGGTTTCAAGCTGCTTTGTTCTGATACAGCCTGCACAGAGTTACTTCTGCTTTGTCACCTGGGACCCTGACTTCGCCTCCCCACAGGCAGGGCCCAGTCAATGGCAGACCGCCTCCCCACTGTCCCTGCTCCCTGGGGGTGACACAGGCAGGCGGCAGCAGGCTGGCTGTGGGCCCAAACATGGGTTTCACACTCAGTCCTCCGAGTCTGGAACAGGAACACCCTGCCTGCAGCATCTTGCCATGACCCAGGTGAAGCTGCTTCCCGGGGCTTTCCTACCTGAACAACCTTCCCTTCTCCCCAGGGATCCACGACAGGGAAACTATTGTGTCACAAGCACGGGAAGTGCTCGGAGATAAGGAACAGAGAACCATCTCCTAAACCCAGCTTTTGCTCTTTGCTGAAATGTCCTTGCAGGCATCTGCGGGCTGTGGGAGGTGCAGGGGGTGGCCATGGGTATGAAACCCCGGCTTAGAACAGGGCCAAGCTTTGCCCAGCAGCAGCACCTGCCTGGGCCAAGGTGCCCCAGGATGCACCTTACAATGACCTTGAATTGTTATGGACCAGAGTTTGTCTGGGACCCACACAGGGTCACAGAAATTAATGGACCTTTGTTCTGTGACAGGGACAAGAGGTAAGCGTGGGCTGCACAGTCCTGCAACAACAAAGGCTGCCACCACTTCATCTCCAAGGACTGGGCACCCAGTGAGCAACCCAGTGCCGACCAGGGCAGGCTGTGGGCCGGGGCTGCTGGGAGCTTGGAAGGCGGCTGAGCGCCTGCGCCAGGCATGCTCATTAGAGAAAGCCAAGCAGTCCACATGTGCCCCTCCTGACTGGCCCAGGAAGCACCAGTCAGACAGAGACTGAGTGCCAGGCCAGGAGGCGAGGCAGGAGGAGCCGCAGCCCCAGCTGCCCAGCCCTGTGCTGCCACGGCCTTAGCGGAAGTGCGTGTGCAGGGCTCCCCATGCTGGCTCGGTGCCCACCTGCTTCTCTGCTCCCTGTTGTCCACCCTGATAGCCACTCAGCCAACACACACCTGCTGTGAGAGCTGCGATCCTGGCAACATCCACCGTACCCAAGGGCAGAGTCTCTAACATGCTGTAAACCTCAACACAGTAGATTCCGGATGGGGCGTCCTGGGCCTCCTCTGTTGAGGCTGTTTCTCCGCAGCTGGATGCCACTTGGCCGCCCAGGTGGCCGCTCATGCAGAGAGACTCATGAGCTTCTTCTCCAGCACACCCAGCTCCCCAGTGCTGGGGGCCAGAGATGCAGTGGGCGCCAGGCCTGGGATGTGGCTGTTAGGATCCCCTTCCTCTCACTGTGACCTCAGAGGACACCTCTCCTCACACCTGCGGTCTGGACCCCCTGCGCTAGGGACACTGAGGTGAGGCAGAGGTAGGGAAGGGCAGGGCTGAGCTCTGAATGGTCCTGTAGGGGTCTGCCTGGAAGCTCACACCTGGCTCACAGGCCTCCCCTCCTAGCCCAGCCTCCACCTCGCCACTGGGGTCCCACCCTGAGCAAGAGGGCAGAGCATTTCTCCACCTGTCAGCCACTCCTATATGCTAAAACCTGCCCTGGGGGCTGAGGGGCCTGCAAGGTTCCTGCAGCGAGCCAGACCCCAGCTGGTGACACCGACTGAAGCATGGAGCATGGCCTCACTGCACACATGGGGCAGGCAGGACTCACCCCTTGGCAGAGGAGCCGGAGGCTGAAGGCGCCACAGCGCAGCAGCCATGCTGTGCCCTCCAAGGCTGACGCCCCACTCAAATGTGCCTGCCCTTGAAGGCAGCCCTCCACGTGGTGCTGGCGTTGCTGCCTAAATTTCATGACTCCCCGCCAGCTTCACAGGACTTGCTGAAGTCTTTTGGGAACACAGTGTGCTCACACTGGGGATGCCACAGAACCCTGTCAGCCCCTCACCTGTCGTCTGTTTCCTCTGCTCTTCAAACAGGTCTGCGGAACTAATGGCGGAGTTGGCGGACAGCCTCTCCAGCCGGGCCCTGGTCTCGTACTGGAGAAGACAAGGAGAGAGAAAGCGTTAGGTTGCAGGCGGCCAGTACGGTGGCATAATCGCTGAAGAAGAGCGCCTCTTAGAGCCACCCCCGTCCCCCGCTGAGTGTCACTGGGGGTCCTGGGGACATCACAGGCAGCCAGATCCATAACACAGCACAGCATCACAGCCAACGTGGTCAGCGTGAGGGGCTGCCAGGGCCTTTAAGAAGGTTGCTTCCAATGCCCACCACGCCAGTTTAGAGCTGAGCCTGAGGGCCATCAACTCTGATTTTTTACAAGACTTCTGTGGGGACTGGAGCGGTGGCTTGGTGGTTATGGCACTTGCCCAGCATGTGTGAGTACACTAGTTCAAACCCCAGCACCACGTACACAACAAAATCTCCGAGTAACGAAAGCCACATGAAAAACTAAATAAAAATCCTTTCTCTCTTTCTCTCTCACTGTTCTTAAAAAAAAAAAAAGAAAGAAAGAAAAAAGGTTTTTGTGGTGCTGGAGACTGAACCCAGGGCTTCGGGCATGCCAGGCAGGTATTGCACCACTAAGCTACATCCCAGCCCTGCTGACTCAAAAACAAAGCGGATTTTAGGGGATGGGGGAACAGCCAAGAGGCCATTCCATTCTACAAATGCTGGCACTGGGTAAAACGAAATCAGCACACTGTGGACATAATCCTCGGTAGAGTCTAAGAAGCCTCGAATGACAGCAGCACTTAACAGAGAGCAGAGGGACCCTTCCATTTCCAGGAAGTGGCACAGCTTAGCATGAGCGTGGGACGGCTGCTGAGAAACAAGGCAGCAACCTGGACACAGCGTGTGCACCCACACACCAAGCCACGCTCCTGACTCCGTGACGGCTGACACTCTCAAGCAGGAGCCTGGACACAGCGTGTGCACCCACACACCGAGCCACGCTCCCGACTCCGTGACGGCTGACACTCTCAAGCAGGAGCCTGGACACAGCGTGTGCACCCACACACCAAGCCACGCTCCTGACTCTGTGACGGCTGACACTCTCAAGCAGCAACCTGGACACAGCGTGTGCACCCACACACCGAGCCACTCTCTTGACTCCATGGTGGCTGACACTTTCAAGCAGGAGCCTGGACACAGCGTGTGTACCCACACACCGAGCTACGCTCCTGACTCCATGGTGGCTGACACTTTCAAGCAGGAGCCTGGACACAGCGTGTGTACCCACACACCGAGCCACGCTCCTGACTCCGTGACGGCTGACACTCTCAAGCAGGAGCCTGGACACAGCGTGTGCACCCACACACTGAGCCACGCTCCTGACTCCATGACAGCTGAAACTCTCAAGCAGGTACGGCTCATCAAAAATCACCCGACCGGGGCTGGAGCAATGGCTCAGCAGTTGGAGCACTTGCCTGGCATGTGTGAGGACCCGGGTTCAAGCCCCAACACCACGTACACAACTAAGTGTCGGAGAAACAAAAGCCAGATGAAAAAATCGATTAAACTGATTCTCTCACTCTGTCCCTCTTTAAAAAAAAAAAAAAATCACCAAACGTTCCTCAAAGCCCTTGAGGCCCTGTCCCGCCATCCCTGGCTCTAGCACTCAGCCGGGGTCCACAGCCCCCACACCCAGCTCCTTCCTGCCCTACGGGGTTCCCCATGAAGGACCCCTCTGGACTCTTACATCGGCCTGGGCTTGCCTTCCAAAGTACATGTCTGATGAAATGGCCTTGATGTTTCCAAACTTCTTCTGGGCCTCATCTGTGCTCTCAATGGGCTCATAGTCAGGCTTGCGACGAGTAGTAAGTCTACAATTCAGACAGCCAAAAGGGTTAAACTAGCTTGTACTGGGGCAAACATGTTCTCCTTTATGGTGTATGCATTATACATTTTATAGTTCAAATATCGAACAGCAGTAATTTTGTAAAAGGATATGAAGTCACTTTAAAATACCCAAAAATTCTAATTATAAATACAAACGATACAATATTTGAAGGAATTCCTGCTTATAACGGGTCTCTGTTTTCAGGTGTAAAACTGAACACACTGCGTGTAGTACAGGTAAGGACTGCTCTGCATCATGAAGGACATAAGGTCAGTAGGGTGACCAACGTCCCTGTCACCTGGGACAACCTCAGGTTACACACGAAGTTCCCTGGCCTGACACATATGCTGTCCTTTATGATATTGAACAGCTAGAGAGAGGCCTGTGACAGGGCAAAGGATAAACCTGGTAATAAAGGGAGTACACAGCCTGGGTGAGTTGCAGCCAAACGTAACGAGGAGTTCCAGAGGACAGACGGCAAAGGCCACTGGATGGGCCCATTCACATGCGTCCTGAGGCAGCAGAGAGCTGACTACCAAGGGTGGAGGGGTTTGGGGAATAGGGGAATGTCCATATATTGCCTTTGGTGGTCACTGCATGACTGTTTTGGCAAAACCACAAAACTGTAACCTAAAAAAAGATGTCAGGTGTGGTGGTGCACACTGTAATCCCAGCTACTCAGGAGGCTGAGGCAGGAGGATCCCAAGTTTGAGGCCAGCCTAGTGAACTTAGCCTACTTTTTTTTTTCAAAAAGAAACATTTTACTGTTTCTTAACAGCTTAAGCTGGGGGGAAAGTAATGCGTCCTGGTCCAAGCCACCCAGACCTAGGGACTGAGGACCCCAGGAAGAGGCCCCCACGCAAGCAAGCGACTGTGCCATGTGCCTCCAATGCAGAATCGCTCCTCTCGGGACTCCTAACACGCAGCATCGTGGACAGCGCTGCGAAAGGTTCCCATGCCTCCCGTCCCCCGTTTTTGAGCTGCCTGGGCCTCCCATCGGAACCTCTGTGTCTGCTGTTCATACCTGTCCGAGGGGGCTGCGCTTTTCACTGTGGTCTCCGAGTCTCTGTTGCTGTCTCTCTTCCAGGAGGAATCTGCGCCGTCATCCCAGCTAGACAATGAACTGCCTCGTAACTCCATGGGGTCATCAAAGTACCTGCATGACCAAGACCGGGGCAGAGGTGTGGGCGGCTGGCGGGGGCTTCCACTCCTGTTGGGTTCCTTACTCCCCCACCCCAGGTTAGGGGCAGCCACGTGACTAGACCTGGCCAGTGAACAGCAGCAGACAAGCTGTGTCACTTCTGAGGTTTTTCAAGGGACCCGCTCAACTCCTGTCCCCTCTTCCCCTGCTACTGCAGGGACAAGGCCATGCTTTCCACATGCGGTAGCCTCCGGCAGGTGAGTCATCATCAGCCTGGACATTCGGGTGCCGCATGCAGGACAGTTCCAGACAGCCATCTGCACTGTGGCTGATTTAGACTGAAGTGAGTGACGGCCTGGGGCTCAGGGCATGCTTGCACCATGGCATGGTCTATCCGGGCAGCGTGTGACACAGTCATCTTCCGCAGGTCACATATTTCACTTTCTCTGAGTCTAGTTACATAACGCTGCTGGGCCTGGGGGACAGACCCCACTGAGGAGCTTCGGTTGCCAATGCCTTCAGGTGAAGCAGGCTGGCTTTGGAGGTGGCCAGTGCTCATTAGCCCCCTTCTGGAGCTGGATGCAAAGTGAGGGAGCACCGATCGCCTGGCCGCTCCACAGATGCTCCGCAGCTGGAGGCCAGCTGCGCCCGGCTGAACAGCCTCTCACGGGAGACCTCGGGGCACTTGGGGCAGGCTCGCACCCATCCCGGAGCACTGCCCTGCCCAGAGAGCAGCTCTCAGGGGCAGCTTATGTCCCAGGTGGCCAGAGCAGCAAGGTTTGCCTGCAGCAGGACGGACTGGCAGGTGAGGTGGACATGACAGCCCTGATGGTGCCAACGACCAAGACAGCCCAGACAGATGTGCAGACGTGTGCCCCACAGCAGGGCACATTGAGGGGTTCAGAGCAAAGAGGCAGAGCAGGGCTGAGAGGATAGGGAGGAAGGGGACAGGAGAGATGCAGAGGCCCCAATATCACTCTAGCTGTTCCCAGAGAGTAAGGACCAGAATCATACAGGAAGTAGGCAAGCACCAAGTTCCAAGGTAAAAGGAGCTGCACAAGATGGGACTGCCAGGCTTGGGGGACAGGATGGGCCGGAGAGCTCAGTGAGAGCCTTCAGGAGCCAACAGGAGGGCCAGGCCAGGAAGAGCCGGGCAGCAGGCGGGGCATGAGAACAATGAGAATTCACTGGCAGAAAGACGCAGACTCAAGCGGGACAAGTCGCTGTTTGAACCAGGGTGTGAGTGTGCACGGGTCCTGGAGCAGTCTGCCTTCCCTGGCCAGAGCGCATTAAGAACACGCCTTTCATGCTTGCCTCTCTCTCCCAGCAGGGACGCCCGCGGTGGTCTCTGGCTCTCAGCTACTAACTGTCCCTGTGCGCCTGTGCTGACAACAGATCAGCACTGCAGCCCAGCTCAGCTCAGGGGAAAAGAGCACCTAGAGATCAGAACAACCAAGGGACTGGAAGTCCCATCAGAGAAAGGCTCCAGAGAAGCGAAGCATCCTGGCCTGGAAAGTGATCCCCAGGTGTTCGCTAGACTTCTAAGGGAAACAGTGAGACCAACGCAATGAGAAACTGACAAGCCACTCAAGCACCTGGGGCCGGGCCTTTGCCTAGGGGAGACCCAGGCGAGGAGACACTGTCCTGCCTGTCCTCACGGGCGAAGGAACCAGTTCACGGAGAGGCTGCTGGGAACGGCGCTTCTCACTGAGCCGCCTGAGTAGAGGACAGGGTCCGAGGGAGGCTGGAGGGCCCTGGGGGCGCAGAGGGGGCCTGGGAGTGGGGCTGGAATCTCCAGGTTCTGCACTTAGGATTGCAGAGTTAGCTGCACTCTAAGGTAATGACATTCCTTATTTACATAAGCCAATGTGCTCATCCTGGGGTGGAGGGGCACTGGGCTGTTTCTAAACGCCGGATTATCTGGAGGTCAGGGGGCAGGAGCACACTAGCTGCATGGCTTGCCCACCACCCACATGCACGGTGCTCTGTGCTCTGGCCACTTGCAGGGCACACACAGACGCCCAGCCAGGCCTGAGCAGCCCTCACCTCCCACCTTGACTGGGTCCTAATGATCCTGGCCCTCCCTGCTCTTTCTTTTATTTTTGCCCTTGCCCTGTGTTCTCACACCACCCTGAAAACCCTCCCTAGTGTCCTTCCTGGGTACCCCGCCAGCATGCTGCTGGAGACACTCGTCTGCTGCACTGAGGCCACGCCGAGTCGTAGTTCATTATTTTGAACTCAGCATATAATTGCATTGTTTATGTCCTGGAAATAATGGAACTCGATAAAAGACAAAATATAAAGATGTCTTATTTTTAACAGAAATGACACTCTTCCATAATTCATAATATTCAAGTTCTAATGGCTAATGAATAATTTGCAAGCAGTAAGAGCTCCTTGTGGCACTAAAATGCTGGCTTTCAGGGTCCTCACTTGCTTTATGACAGATGCCAAAGCAGCCAACAGTACTAACAGTGGTCACCGACCAAGGAGGACTAGAGAGGCACCTACGTCCCTGGACAGCCCACGGGCCACACAGGAGTCCAGACAGCCTGGTTTACGTTACAACACCGCGGCTCCCAGGTTCCAAACTGCACAAGACTGCTCCATGGCAAGGAGGGCAGTGGGCTAACCATTTTGCCTATGCCTTTGAAGAGTCCTGCAGGAAGCCCTGCAGGAGGAGCTGGGTGCCCCAGGCAGCAGGTGGCCTCACTCAGGACCTTTAGCCTAACCTGCTACCAGGTGCAGCAGGGAGTTGCCTTGAAATTCATCCTTCATGCCCACCACCTGCAGGCATCACTACCGAGCTGAGCGGTCACAGCCAGAAGGTGAGAGGAGCTGAACAGCGAATGCCAAGCCTCCTGCACCCGCAGCTCAGTCCCTCGCCTGAGGCCTGTATCTGAGATGATCTGATACACATGCAGTCTCCAAATCAAATCAAAAATTTAATTTCATCCTGTATAAGATTATTTCAATGCTTTTTGAGGACATGATTTGGATATAATCTCCAAATGAAACCTGGTGCTTTATACAGGTTATAAAAGGTGGGCAAATAAATATAAAACCACCCAAGTCTCCGACACTACTGATGCAGGACACTCCTAGGCTACCAACTTTTATTTAAAAAAATAAAACAAAACTGGGATTTGAAATAACTCGGAACTATGCTCCAGACAGTGTTAAACTCCTTAACCGCTGGGGCTGGAGCCGTGGCTGAGCGATTGGAGCACTTGCCTGGCATGCGCAAGGACCTGGGTTCAAATCCCAGCACCACATACCCAACTAAGTGTCGGAGAAACAAAGGCCAGATGGAAAAATAAATAAAATCGATTTTCTCTCTCTGTATCTCTCTCAAAAAAATCCTTATCTGTGAGTTTTGATAGGGAAATACTTTGCCACAAGAGCCTAGCCAGCATGTTTCTATGTGTGTCCTCCGTGTGAAACACACCTGCTGTTCACACGCAACCCCTGAACCCGCAGCACTGCCACACAGCCCTGGGGCCCACAGAGACGCAGGCCACGTGCCTCTGATGGGCGGTAACTGGAGGAGGTCTTCATGTGGCCAACTTAACCGCCAGGCAACAGTGATGGCCACTGAGGCAGAGCCTCACGCCTGGGCTGTTTTGCTACCACAGCAGCAGCTGACCATCGTAAGAGCCAAGTGCTACTGCAAACCCCATCTACAGTGGCTCTTGTCGCCTCACAGGCCTACAGGGAGTGACAGCTAGGGTCCCTGACTAACAGAAGCTGCAGCACAGGGAGGTCCAGCAGCCCACACTCGCCATGGCCGCTTCATACCAATTTGTATCCTGCTCCATCGCAAGGTGCAATCGTGTTCTCCCTAATGATCACACACGCCCAAGTTGAGCTTGGGAGCCTTCTGGAGGCGTTCTGAAACCAGAGGCCATGCTGAAGCAGGGGTACGATGCGACCAGTCCACCTGCTGCGCGAGTACCCAGCCGCTCCCTCAGTGCCGGCATGAGTTTGCATGTCCTCCAGTTTTGCATCTTAGATCACACACCTCTCCTACCTCTGATTTTAACTCTTGGTTGCTGATTTTATCATTAAACATTTTAACACTGGCACACACTGTCCACTGAGTAATATCTCCCAGATTCTTCTTCCAAAGTGCGGTCGAAGCTGGGCAGAGCAATGAAGTACACTGATCTGTGCTCGCTGTGACTGCAGATCAACTAGTGAACAGTGCCAGTTGGCGCTTTAAATGATGACTCTTACTAGATTTACCTTGAGCTGGAAGTAAAATATGAGCCATCGCTGTCCTCGTGACTCTGTTTTCTCGGTTTTGCCAGGGTGGGCGACTCCTGCTCGATGGTCTGCATATCTGCAGTCACAGAATGCGAGACGGCACTGAGAAGGCACAGAAAGCAGGGAGTCGGTTCACAGAGATCTTTAGCTCGAGAAGAGAGAGAGCATGCGTCAAGACATTCCAATCAGGCACAAGCTGATCGGCAGGGTTAACACACGAGGCACGAAATAATCGTTCTGGTTGAAGTTTAAAAATATGGAAAATCCTTGTGAGATCACTGGGCCCAGTGGTGCACACCTGCAATCTCCATGACTCAGAAGGCTGAGGCAGGAAGATGGCAAGTTTAAGGCCAGTCTCAGCATCTTAGTAAGACTCTGTCTCAAAATAAAAAATGAAAAGGGCTAGGGATGTGGCTCAGTGGTAGAGCACCCCTGGATTCAGTCCCCAGTACAAAAACCAAACTAAAGAACACAAAATTTCAAAGTTAAAGACTAACAGCTAATTATGATTGCATTTTTATGATGGTTAAACATATTCTCTGTTGGTTTTCAATACATTTTTCTGTGTTTTTCCACATTAAAAAACAAACAAAAGAAGACAGAAGAACCCCTTCTGTAACTACACAAAACACTTCTCGTCCACCCCTAAGGCTTGCGGCATCAACTCAGGTGCCTGCTTAAGGACGAGTCAGACCTGCGTCCTTTTATCTAACAACCACGGTGCAAATTTTCACACAATGCTGAATCCTGGAGTGAAGCAAAAACAGTGAAAGAAGGGAAGGAGTGCCAAGAGCACACCTCCAAGGCTGAAATCGGCATGGCCCCAGCGAGACCCACCCCTGCCTGGCGCAGCAGCTTAGACTCAGAAATGCAAGAAGCAGAGCCTCACGTACCTCCTGCAGTTTCCAAACCCCATGCCGAGTCTCTCTGCTTCAGCTTTCTTTTTCCCACTCAGGTTCATCTTTTCATCTTTCTTCATCTGAATTTCAAGATCCTTATAGGCTAATCGTAAAGACGACACACTGCCAGGAAAAGCAAACGCTGCTGAGTTCCGGTTCAAGCCCGCGCTCCTCCCGGAATCCCGAGCAAGGTCAAAGGCGCGATTCCTGCTGAAGCTCATCTCTCCTTCCACAACAGCAGTCACGAAGGCAGTGGGCACTTGGTCCTACCAGCCTTCTGACCGGATGCTCAGGAATCTGAATTTGATTCACACCCCTTCTGTCACTGCATCTCAAGTGTGGCTCAGGTGACCTGTTACCGTACAATAATATAACGCAAGTCTCCTGGACTGCGCTTTGGGACACAAGAGGGAAAGAGCTCCTCCTGTGTCTGTGATTGCCACTCCAGAGATATCGGAATCTGAGGTTAGTTTGCTCTGCTATGATGTGGGTTAAAATTTACTTTTCATCCCTAAATTAAGGAGGAGATAATTAATCATATAAGGAGTCTTCAGTTTATAAAAGAATCTCCCAGGCTCTGTGTAATCAGGCTTCTGAGAGCATTTCAAATGGGGCATTCACCAGATCCATACCTGTTATTAACAAAGCACCAAAGAGGTAAAAAATAAGAAACGTCTCGACTCCTGGGATTTTTTTTTTTTTAAAGAGAGGGACAGTGAGAGAGAAAGAGAATCTTGTTTAGGTTTTCATCTACTTTTGCTCCATCACTTTGCTGGACCGTCTCAAGGGCTGGCTGCAGGACTCTCCATCCAACCAGCGGAGCTCAGCCGCCTCCTGAAAGATGGCCTCTGAAGACCAGAGACTGCCAGAAGGCCCACAGCAGGGCCAGGCTCAGGCCACTTGGTTTCAAAGTGAACAGCGTAAGAAATGACGACACTCCAACCGACAGCTCCCCAAACTGAAACCACTTTACCAGACATTAAAAAAACTCATCGACTCGCAGAGCATTCTCAGGTCCTAAGGACAACGCATGCACCTCCTGGTTGGCACAGCACTGGTCTGTGACTCTCAAGTGAGGCAGGTCTGAGCAGCAGTGACAGGCAGAGGGTGTCCTGAACAGAGGCAAGAAGCTGCCCACCTGGGTTTGCCCTGGGTGGATTGGACAGTCCAGTGACCGGTGCCAGGAAGCCAGGTTGGCTTCTGGAGTTACTGTGGTCATCTCGGCCACTGTCCAGGTTCCAGGTTCCATCTGACCCTGCACCCTCTGGGAAGCTCCAGCACAAGGAGGCTGGACAGAGGCTGTTCCCAGCACCAAATGTAAGTGCCCCTTTGCCCAGGGCCAGAAACCCAGCTTGTCACAGCGTGTGGAGATCCTGCAGGGAGTATCAGCACAGGCCAGTGCTGCCCGCTGCGTTCTGTGCGTTAAACAAGGAGAAAACTACCCGGGAAGGAGCTCCACTGGCCTCACCAGGGCGCTCAGCCAGGTGCTAGGAGGAGCACCTGCCATGGCCAGGGCCCACTGCACACACTTCAGCGAACATTAACCAGACCGAGCCCTAAAGCAAGCTCGGAAGACACGTCCATTTTCTTCATTACAGTCTGTACTAATCCAAGCTAAAGCAGATAAAGTGCACATGAATACAGGAAAAAACACCAGAAAAATAAATATACAGAAAAATAGGGGTCTGGCATGCACAAGGACCCGAGTTTGAACCCCAGCACTATAAAACTAAATGTTGGAGAAACAAAGGCCAAATGGAAAAATAAATAAAAATTGATTCTTTCTCTCTCTCTGTCCCTCCCTCTTTAAAAAAAAAAAGGAAAAGAAATAAGGGCTGTTTCTTAGCCGGGCATGGTGGCACTCAGCTATAATCCCAGCAGCTCTGGAGGCTGAGGCAGGAGGATCACAAGTTCAAAGCCAGTCCTTAGTTAACTCAGTGAGGCCCTATGTAACTTAGTGAGACTCTGCTCAGAATAAAAAATAAAGAGGGCTGGGGAGTGGCTCAGTGGTGAGTGCCCCTGGGCTCAATCCCTGGTGTTAAACATAAAGAGGGCTGGGGAGTGGCTCAGTGGTGAGCGCCCCTGGGCTCAATCCCTGGTGTTAAACATAAAGAGGGCTGGGGAGTGGCTCAGTGGTGAGCGCCCCTGGGCTCAATCCCTGGTGTTAAACATAAAGAGGGCTGGGGAGTGGCTCAGTGGTGAGCGCCCCTGGGCTCAATCCCTGGTGTTAAAAATAAAGAGGGCTGGGGAGTGGCTCAGTGGTTGAGTGCCCCTGGGCTCAATCCCTGGTGTTAAAAAAAAATTAGGGTTGCTTCTGCTTTTGCTTTTGTTTGAGTCAATTTTTATTTTTTCATCTTTTTTTGGGTTGTTTGGTTGGTTGTTTCTCCTCCACTTAGTTGTGTATGTGGTGCTTGGGATTGAACCCAGGTCCCTGTGCACGCCAGGCAAGAGCTCTACTGCTGAGCCACCGCACCAACCCCTGCTTCAGCTTTGACTACTAGGATTCATGCTCCTATGAACACTCATGTACAGATTTTTGTGGGGATGTATGTTCTCATTCTCTTGAGTACATACTTCAGAGTGGAATTACTGGGTCATGTTAACTATAAATTAAAGATTTTGGGGTTGCTGGGATTGAACCAGGGCCTCCACAAGCCAAGACTGCACTGTGCACCCCGGGCTACGTTTAACTGCCCTCTGCCTCGCTTCTCCGGTGCTGGATGCAGAATCAGGCTCTTGTGCATGCTGAGCACAAGCTGTACTGCTGAGCTTCGGTCTGTCCTGCCTGCTTTCTTCTGCTGTCCCGGGGGTGTGAAGTGGCAGTGTGGGGCTTGCTGAGTGTCCTTCACAGGTGGCTTTCACCATGCTCTCCAGTGAGGACGGCGCAAGGCAGTCAGCTTCCCATCCTGAAGAGACCCCTCCTGATGCTGCCCAGTCCTGCCCCTCCCCACACACCTGAGCTAAGTGGCCCTGGAAGCCAGGCAGCACAGTGTGAGCCAGGCATGTGCCCTGAAACGCCCCGACAGCCTCACTCACACGGCCTGCTCCTTGGGCGCGGCCCTGGCCAGGTCCTGCTGCTCCTTCAGTTTATCCTCTGCTTCTGCTTGCTTCGCAATGTCAGTGAAACAAGTGTTCGCCAGCTTCTGGGCTCCCAAGCTTCCTTTTTTGGCTCCAAGCTGGAACACACGTAAGACCAAGGCCACTGTGAAGAAACTGGTAACCTGGGTGACACTGGCCGTGGTGAGGACCTGCCAGGCCGGGTGACCGGCGTGGACAATGGCTCCTCCCCATCCCACAGCTCTGTGAGGCTGACCATCTCACCGCCATGGGTGACAGGAGGACCCTGACGCTCATGTGAGTCTAGCGACTTGGCTTGGAAGTGGCGAAGCCAGGGTTCGAGCCCTGATGCTGGCCCTCAGGGATGGTGCTCTAGCACAGCTACAGCTGTGACAGCTCTGCAGACAACTGCCCTCTGGGCCCGCGGGTGGCACTCAGCCACTGCCAGCGGAGAGATTTGGCAGCAGTCCTTGGCATCATCAGAGGCAGGAGCAATGGCGGGCGCTCATTCTACACGCAGTTCACCAAGGCTAGCGCCGCTCACTGAACAAAAGCATCCAAGCACAGAAGAAACAAAACCAACAGGACAAAGGGACAAACGACCAGGAATTTTATACAAAATACTCACTCCTCTTTTAGTTTGGTTTGGCTTCTTCTTTATGATAGAGGAAACCTCTGCCAAAAAAAAAAAAAAAAAATCAATATTAAAAGTCCAACCAACGGAAATCATGCATAAGTTTTCTATCTTCTATGTCTGTTTGAAAAGATGCTGTATGTTACTAAAGACTATGACCTTTCCCCACTTTAGTTTGTCATCCAGAAGACTCATGTGCATGAGTATAACTGAGATCAACAGAGCTCAGTCAGCGTGGAGCTCTCAGTATTTCCAAGCAGTATGCAAACTCAGAAAATGCAAGCGTTTTTTTCTGAACCAGGGATTGAACCCATGGGTGCTTAACCACTGAGCCCCCTCCCCAGCCCTCTTAATATTTTATTTTGAGACAGGATCTTGCTAAGTTGCTTAGGGCCTCACTATGTTGTTGAGGCTGGCTTTGAACTTGTGATCCTCCTGACTCGGCCTCCTGAGCTGCTAGGAATACAGGTGTGGCCACCACCAGGCTTCCATCACTTTCTCTTAGATCCGTATTGCTGGGCTGGAGCGGTGGCTCAGCGGTTTCGGCGCTTGCCTTACAAGCACGAGGACCCGGGTTCAAACCCCAGCAACACGTACACAACTGAGTGTTGGAGCAACTAAGGCCATGTGAAAAACTCAATAAAGTTGTTTCTCTCTTTCTCTCTCTCTCTCTGTCCCTCTTTCTTTATTAAAAAAAAAAAAAAAAAAAAAAAGATCCGTATTGCTGTTGTCACATAACTTGCTCCTAACCTCCGATGAAAATAACAGGGACATGTCTACAGTTCAGCTGTTTTTCACCAAAGCAGTTGCTTCCAATTAAAACACATCAATTTCAAATTCTAATTCCCTAATAATGAAAAATCAGTATTTAAGTTTACCTATTATAAAACTAGAAAGAGGGGCTGGAGCAGTGGCTCAGCAGTTACAGCCTGGCATGCACAAGGACGTGGGTCAGAACCCCAGCATCACGTATACAACGAAGTGTTGGAGCAACAAAAGCCACATGGAAAACTAAATAAAAATAATTCTCTCTCTCTCACTGTCCCTCTCTCTAATCAATCAATCAATCAATCCAGAAAGAGAAGAAAACGCTGAGCTACTAAGTAAACTGGAACAGGTGTGGGGCTCACTCTGCTCATCTTGAGGTCCCCGTTCCACCTACGCCAGCACAGGGCCAGCACCTGCAGTGACCCTGCTCACACAGATGGCACTTCGCCTGCCAGCCCCTCACGGACACTTCTGGCCACCCAGCAGAATGCAGGCAGGACTGACTATTTCTACCGGTCCTACCCTCAAATCAGATGCAGGGTTTAAGTGTATTACCTAAAGCAGTCTTCGCTGGGGCATTGAGGCCTTCCACACTTGGCCCTTGTTCTGCTCCACCTGGAAATTAAAAATACTAACATTAAAGCAGAAAATATACTTGACAAACTTGCATTTGAATGTGTAAGAGTTCAACTTGCTCAGTGTCATGTGTCCTATCCAGCTTTGTCAAAAATCATCTTTCTTCTTACTTCCATATTCCAACTTTTTTTTTTTTTTGGTGGAGCTGGGGATGGAAGCCAAGGCCGTGCCCAGGCCCATGCCACGCAAGTACTTTACTCTTTACTACCGAGCTCCAGCATCAGACCTACCATCATAATTTTTAACATGCTACACAATAACTGTGCATGTTTGTGGGACACAGCATGACATTTCAGTGCATGTCTACAGTGCGGAAGGATCAGATCAGGGTAAATGAAGGGTCCATCATTCATATATTTAGCTCTTCTTTGTACTGGAAACATTAACAATTCTCTCTACTGTTTTGAAATACACAATTAGTTGCCAATCATAATCAGATTACTGTGCTATACGTGACATTAGAAAGTGTTCCACCTATTCAACTGTACCCCATACCTGATAACCATTCTCTCTACATCCCCCTCTCTCATCATAAACAATGTGATTTAAACTGAGGTTTTGGTCTTTTTTGAGTGCTGGGGGTTGAATCCAGGGCCCCACTCATGCTAGGATGCTCTACCACATAAGTAATTTGATTTAAAGCTCTGCTTGTGATCCCAGAGATTTGGGTGGAGGCAGGAGGATAACAAGTTTGTGGCCAAGCAAAGCAACTTAACAGGACCCTGTCTCAAAATAAAAAAAGGACTGAGGATATAGCTCAGTGCTACAGCACTGCCTGCAACTGCCTACCATGCATGAGCCCCTGGGTTCAATCCTAAGTACCCCCTCCTCCCAAAAAATCCACTGAAGTAGAAGTGTAATTCTTATCCTCTGGTTTTATAGAATTAAAATGTTAGTGGTCCCTTCTACCAATGTCATTCAGAATTCTACCTTATGATTTAGTGTTTCAAAGTAACTGTGTGTGTTACCAGAAATTGAATCCAGGGGTGCTTAAATCACTAAGCCACCTCACCAGCCTTTTTTATTTTTTATTTTGAGACAGGATCTCACTAAGTTGCTTAAGGCCTCACTAAGTTGCCGAGACTGGCTTTGAACTTGCCATCCTCCTGCCTCAGCCTCGCAAGCTGCTGGGATTATAGGTGTGCGCCACCACACTTAGTACGCATGTGCACTATGCACTCAGTGTATGTCAACATGCGGAAATTTTAACACCAGTTACATTGATGATACAAGTTCAAGTTTTAGTTCCCAAGAAATATGCCCTGTTTTCTAGTTTACATTAAAAAATGAACCTGGGGGCTGGATCGGTGGCTTGGTGGTTAGGCGCGAGGATGCAGGCTCAAACCCCAGCACCACATACGCAATGGGAAGGTCAGAGCAATGGAAGCCACATGAAAAACTAAATAAAGCGGATTCTCCCTTTCTCTCACTGTCCCTCTTTCTTTAAAAAAAAAAAAAAAAGAGCTTGGGGGCTGGAGCAGTGGCTCAGCCGTTAGGTATTTGCCTGCCATGTGCAAGGACACCAGTTCAAACTCCAGCATCACGTACACAACAAAGTGTCAGAGCAACGAAAGCCACGTGAAAAATTAAATAAAGCTGATTCTCTCTCTTTGTCCCTTTCTCTCTTAAAAAAAAAGAAAAAAGAAAAAGAAAAATGAGCCTGGTTGGGACCTATGTCAAGACTTTAAAATATATTTTTCACTTTATTTGTGATCCTCCTGCCTCAGCCTCCCAAATCACTTGGATTAGTGGTGTGCCATCATGCCCAGCTACTTTTCACTTTAATTTGGTCTTAGTTGTTATTTAAAAAATGGCTTAAACAAAGTGTAGTCTGTGCACCCAACAGAACATTGCTGGGCTGCGGTAAGGAATGCGGTGCTGACATGTCTCACCCCGGATGAGCCCTGAATCTTTCACGACAAGCACAGGCAGGCAGGCAGTCATGAGAGGCCACCTACTGTATGGTCCACACATGTGCAATGTCCGGGTTAGGCCAATTCACAGAGCCGGAAGTAGATCAGCGGTTACTAGTGGTAGAGGAAATCGGGAGAGAGTGACGAGTGTGAAGTTTATTCTGGAGCTGCTGAGAATACTCTGAAATCAGATAGTGGTGACTGTGACCTTGTGATTGTAACAGAAACCACAGAACAGAACAACTTTTTCAAAGGGTGAATTTTAAAGCTTGTTAACTATGTCAGCAGAGCTAAGAGTTTTTAAACTTCAGGCCCAGCAGTGGATTAGAGGAAACTCATTTTTGTAACTAGTGAAAGGTGAACTCTAGTTGGGCATTTAACAGGCACGCCAGGCTGAGTGAGCAAAGCTACTCTGGGAAAGCACTCAACACACACTTCTCCGAGACCTACTGTGTGCGGGGACCAGCTCTGGGAACTGGGGGAGCAGTAGGGACAGAAGTCTGAGAGCCCCCCCTGCTCCACTGGATGAACCCTTCTCATTCCGTAATCCTAGGGTCACTCAAGAGGCTGCCCCTTGCCAGCAAAGTGCCACACAAAGGACTCTGAATCAGCAGCAGCTTGCACAGGCTTCCCAGCAGGACGTCAAGGTGCTGCTGCGGTGCCCTGGGCACCAGGGCGAGAGCCTTCAGGAGGGGCTGCCCCCTTAGCGCGTGGACCACACAATGTTGGCTTGGTGGCTCGTCTGAGTTTGGTTGCACAAGTGCCTGTTAATGAGACTAACCGAGACACCAGAAGCCTGTCACCTTCAGTCCCAAAGGCCTTTCATGCCCCTAAGAAGCAACAGTGACAACAGTCAGATTGTCACCCATACTTTGAGAAGATATATGTCCCACCCTCCCTCATTCATTAGGGAATCGTTTTTCTCTTCTCTTTAGGGTGATGGCACTCAAAGGCTCAGGTAGAATCCACATCTCTCCCTGAAGGAGCTCACAGTTTAGAGGAGAAGCCACACAGGGACATGCAGACTAAGGGACACAGCAATTTCCAGAACTGGGTGAGCTGTGCCGTGAGGAAGACACGGTGCATAGGTGCAGCTGTGACTGGCAGTGCCCGGGCTGGACTTGGAGCTGAAATGTCAGCAAGAAGCCAGCCATGCTGAGCAAACAGAAGGCAAACACAGGAAAGCAGCACCAGTGTGGCTGCAGTATTGTGTTGCAGGGAACAAGAAGCTGACCCCCACTTAGAGGTGCACAAATGTGTTCTCTGCAGGCCTCTGAAGTCAAATGCACAAAAAGGGAGTGTGAGGGGTTAGGGGACAGCTCAATGATAGAGGTTGAGGCAGCCTTAGTTACTTAGTGACACCCTGTTACCAAAAAAAAAAAAAAAAAAAAAGATGTGGGAGTGGAGCCGGGTTGTAGCCCCTAAGTTTAATCCTCAGGACCACAAACAAACAAAAACCCAGGAAAGGGCTTGGGATGTGAAGAAGACCTACAGGTTGCAAATCATACAAAAAACAGCCATGTTAGAGTTCTCTGCATGATAAAGAACAAGCCTTTTTCTTTTGGTGGCTTTTTTTTCTTTAAAGAGAGAGAGGGAGAGAGAGAAAAAAAAATCTATTTAGTTTTTCATCTGGTCTTTGTTTCTGACACTCAGCTGTGTACATGGTGATGGGGTTTGAACCCAGGTCCTTGCGCATGCCAAGCAAGCACTCCAATGAGCCACCTACCACTCCAGCCCCACCAGCCTTTTTTCCTGTATATGAATTGCAAATATTTATCATTTGTCTTTTTTTTCAGAGTGGAAATGCTAAATCTGCATGGAGTTCGATTTATTAATCTTTTCCTTCTAAGAGCTTTGACTATGCACAGAAGGGTCCCCAGCGCAGGGTGACAGAAAAGCTTCACCAGCGTTTTCTTCTAGGGCCATCATGTTTTCATTTAAATCCAGGATCCACTGGAATTTAGAGCAAACAGGAATTCCACTTTGTTTCATTGTTTTTTCTGAAATGTCAGATTTGTGCTTCACTTCTACTTATTCACTAGTTCACTGTTGCCCTGGATGTGAATGCTTCTGCCCTGACCCACTGATGTGCCTCTCACGCTGCTCAAATCCAACCCCAGCTCTCTGCAGCCTGCTGGCTCTCAGTCAAGCCCATCCTTGAGCAACGCCTTTTCTCTGCAGGTGGCCCAGAAGTCCCCTCTCAAGCACAGCTGGAAGCCTTTCTCCCAGGACTCTGCTTAACAAATGCCACCCACTCCCCATCCCTCCAGCAGGTTCCTTCCCAGTACATCCTTGGCACTGTCAGCCAACCTAGAGGCTGGTGATGGCTTGGTCTTTCCTGTGACACTAAGCTCCTCAAATTGTCTCAAGCTCAGTTATGCCACTCTGTCCCAAAGTTCACAGCTCAGCTGTCAAAAGTTACATGCTAGTTGTTAACACACATAATATTCTGGCTAACAAAAACTGCTCAATTTTAAGAGAAGGGGATGACTGCTAATCTTATCAGTGATTTCTAATAAGTAAGCAATTGATGGACGCATATTTATCACAAATATATCCTACAACAAACTCAGCAAATGGGAATCATTAGGTGTCAGCTATTTAGGCAATAGATCTAAAATGGAAATCTTGTTTTCTGATTATAAAAGCAACACATAACATGAAGTATGGGGCAGGGGTGTGGCTCACGGCAGAGCACTTGCCTAGTCAGAGTCAGGCCCTGGGTTCCATCCCCAGTACCACAAAAACAAACAAACAAACAAAAACGGGAAACATCAAATCTGTATCAAACAGAAAGTAAAAACCCTTAGGAGCCTCAGTCTCCAGTTGGCGATGTGGCATGTGCTTTCAGACTGTCTCCTGTGCGAGCATTTCTTGCCTTTTTTTTTTTTTTAACAAAAAGATCCCCATTCAGTAATCTCTATAATCTGTTGTGATCTTCTTGCTAACACATCTTTTTTTTTTTTTTCAGGGCTGAGGACCGAACTCGGGGCCTTGTGCATGCTTGAGCTAAATCCCCAACCTCAACACATCATGATTTTAACAGTTTCACAACACGCCGATGAACTGCAAAGCAGCATTACAAGACAGCTGTAGGACCCCACCTTCCTTGTTTTCTGGAGTGGCCTCCGTGGCCCGTGGCGCTAAGGGAGCTGGTTCTGCCTGTGCCGATGGCCGCGCTGTGCTGCTCACCTGAAGCAAGGTGAGGAAAGTCATTAGCAGACAAAGCAAGGAGTCACGAGAAAGCTACCGGTGCAGGGACAAAGCCCAACAACGCGATCGGCCGCCTTCTGAGGACCTGCGCAGTGCAAAGGACGATGTTAAAGCGAGTGTGTCCACCCCCCCTCCCTCGGCACTCAAGTGCCCTTACTTTCCACCTTCTTAAAAATGAGACCTGTATTCTGGAACCATTTCAGAGTACACAGAAGTTGCAAAGACAGCATGCAGTTTCCATGTACCTGTCACTCAGCCTCCTCTGATGTTAGGACACCCGTGACGCACCTGTCAAAGCAGGAAACCATCCCTTGGGTGAGCTAAACTCCAGGCTTTTTTTTTTTTTTTTAAAGAAAGGGAGAAACAACTTTATTTCGTTTTTCATATGGCTTTAGTTGCTCCAACACTCAGTTGTGTACGTGGTGCTGGGGTTTGAACCCGGGTCCTCGCGCTTGCCAGGCAAGCGCCGAAACCGCTGAGCCACCGCTCCAGCCCCTAAACTCCAGGCTTGATATGCAGAGCATGTTTTCCAGCCAGCACCTCCAGGATGCCACACTGAATGTGGCTGCCATACTTTCTAGGGCTCCTCTGCCTTGTGACAGGTTTTTGGTCTTTCCTTGTTTTCTGATGACCTTGAAACTTGAAGGGTACCAGTCAGGAATGCTGTACAACGTCCCTCGGTTTGGTTCTCTGATGTTCCTTTCTGCTCAGGCTTGGGTTTGGGCAAGATACCATGGAGGGGAAGGGCTCCTCTTGCATCATGTCAACATAACTCTACAGTGGTGACGCTGGACTTGATCACTGGTTATGGCGATGTCTGCCAGCTTCCTCTGCTGTAAAGTCACTTTCTCCCTTTCCATACGCCAATGTTGGGAAGTGACTCCACAAACACAGGCCATGCAAAGGAGGAGGGGAGCTGTGGCCACCTCCTGCAGTGAGGAGTATTCACATACATGATCTGGGATTCCAGGGGAAGATCGCCCCTTCGCCCCGTGCGTTTATTTACCCAAGCACCTATTTAAATCAGTTCAGACTCAAACGTCTATTTTATTCTTTGGATTACTGTTCAGTACTCTCCTTATTTATTTGTTGCTCAATCTCTCCAGCTTCAACCATCAGGGCTCTCCAGCCTGGTCAGAGCCCTGGACGATGCCCCTCTGTCTCCTTCCCCAGCCCTTCCTCCTTTTCTACAACTAGCACTGCAAGACCTCCACCCCATCCCAACAGCCTCCGCTGCCCTCTCCACAGCCAGCCCCCGGCTCCTTTCACGGGAGAGCAGCATTTAGAAACCAGGGACTGGGTGCTGGCTCTGCCTGCTGTCCCTAGGCCCTGCTGGGAACAGAGCTAGGTCACGCATGTGTGCTAATCCACGTACACATGTGCACCTGCAGTTTTGTCTCCACGTGTGTAACATACATAGCTGCTTCATATACACAGAAACACAAGCATGGAAATCAACACGGACGTGTAATGTGCCCCCGTGGCATCCACGCCACGCTGCTCATGTTCCTTCCCTCTCCAGCCCGCCATTTCCAACACTTTTTGTCTACTAATCAAGAATGTTCTAAGCCTAGTTCTAGTTGTATGTTAAGCCACAGGGGCACATCATAAGAGTCACCTTTATCTTTCGTCTTCTGTCTTTCCCCTTTTCAGTAACTGTTAACTATGTCAATAAAATGTATGTGCAAATTATAACAGAAGAAAATCAAAGTTCAGCCACTACTGTGTCTGTATGAGAAGTGGTGGAACCTTTAAGTGATGGGGCCCCAGAGAGGCCTCGGGACCACTGGGGGGCATGCTCTGGGAGGGGATCATGGGACCCATCCCTTCCTTCTCCTTTCCTCCAGTCCTGGCCTGGCCACCAGGTAAGCAGTTCTGCTCTTCCACGCACTCCTCCATGAGGTGCTGTCCAGGCCCAAAGGGAACAGGGCTGACCCAGTATGCACGAGGACCTCCAAGACTGTGAGCCAGAATAAACATTTTTTCTCTTTAAGAGTTGAGTCTCGGGGCTGGAGCGGTGGCTCAGCGGTTTCGGCGCTTGCCTGGCAAGCACGAGGACCCGGGTTCAAACCCCAGCACCACGTACACAACTGAGTGTTGGAGCAACTAAGGCCATGTGAAAAACTGAATAAAGTTGTTTCTCTCTTTCTCTGTCTCTCTCACTGTTCCTCTTAAAAAAAAAAAAAAAAAAAAAAAAAAAGAGTTGAGTCTCTCAGGTGTTTGTTATAGTGATGGAAAATGTCAAGCAGTAATTTACACAGCTGTGCCTGATCTTAGCTTGAAGCTCTAACAAGCCTGAACAGCGCGTAGGCAAGCGGCACCCCCTCCGCCCGGAGCTTCGCCTGGGGTTGGCACGGGTTTCTCTGTACCAGGCCTTCCCTTTGCTAGGGATCTGGGGACATCCACACAGGTGGCACCGCTGTTATCAGACCCTGAAGGTGAGAATGGCGACCCGACACTTACACAAAGCTTCTAGGTATTCAACACCTCTTCCTGCGCTCACTTCTCTACTCCCACAAGAGTCTTGCGGTAACACTGTGTTACGGCAAAACTGGGCACTGAGGCTCAAACCCCCGGGGGAACCACTTTCATCCTGCCTGTGGCACAGCGAGGTTGCCTGGCACACCGCTCAGAAAGCTGTTTCGGCTTCCCAGCCGCTCGCAGCCGATGGGCCACCGTGTTCCAGAGGCGAGGTGGGCTGCCTCTGCACTGCTCCTGTTGAGGGCCGGGCACGCCTTCCTGGACCTCCATCTTCCTCCCACGGGCTGGGAAAGGTCCCACACTGGAGCAACCACAGAGGATGCCCCGAGGGAAGCCAGCAGGCCACCTGGGCAGCCTGCCTCTGACCGTGATGTCTGCGAGACTGCATCGCAGGACAGCAGCAGTTTAGTCCATATCTTAACAGAAACATTTCAGACATGGACCTCTTATAGCTTTTAGGAAAAGCATGATACATACCTCAGGAGACACATGAGAGGCAAAAAAATCTTCCTCCTTTGGTGGAGGGGACAGAGGTGGAACCACACAGCTGTCGAGCCACAGCTAGAACAAAAACAAAGCAGCCTTAGCTTGGCACCCGCCCCGTGTGCTGCGCAGGAGTTCACACCCCTGAGAACTGCTTCCTGAAGACTGGGCTTTCATTAGCTGGTGCGGCCGCGGATCAGGCCGGTGAACTACCAAACCCTGGGGAATGCCAGGACCTCAGCTCCAGAGACCCTTCTCAAGAGGACACGGGGAGGACTTCATATGGAAGTGAGGTCCGAGCGACAGCCAGCTGCGAGCCTGTGGACTCCACACCTGGGAATCCACCTGCTCACTGTTAGAACCTGCAACCCAAATCAGCATGCGTCGTGTTCCTGTGTCCCTTCCCAGACACAGTAGAGCAGCCAAACGTGAGCAGCGTGACAGGCGCGTCCTGACCGAGGCTGAACGAGGCCCGCTATGCCTCCTTTCATTTCTCACACTGGGAAACACAAGTGCTCTCTGCCGGCATCGAGTGCCATGCTCTTCATATATTTTGTGCTTTTTTTTTGCTAAATCTGCTGTTTAACATGGCCCTAGATAGACCTCATTCAGACAGGAGTTATAGCCCCTGCTGTTGGTTCGATGTCCATGAATTACTGATATGTGCTAAGTAAGGCTGATTCGCTCGTCCACTCTTGTGGTGCTGGGGAGTAAACCCAAGGCCGTGCGCAGGCTCAGCAAGTACGCACCACTGAGCTACTCCCCCAGCCCCTGAAATGCGCTCCCCTTAATCAGAAACACAGCTTCCGTAAGGTTATGTCAATGAGTGATGACGGAACCCAGCCCTGAAGCCAGGAGTGGCTGGCTGGAAGTGAGGCTTCAGCACCCACTAACCCGGTGTTCACTGCCGATTTATAGAAAATAACTCCCTTGCATAAGGAGAGCCAACCGCACGCTGCTTTCTTACGGGAGAGCCCGGGTGGAAAGCAGCCTGCTCAGGTCAAAAGCGCCACTTCTACTGAACGCACTCTTGTCTAAAGGGACAGCCACCTGGGACGGGAGCACTCACGTCGGTGCCGTGCTTCCGAGTGGCCTGGGAGGCCAGGGACTTGACCCTCTCCCTGTAGAGCTGTGCCGCGCGGCTGTTGTACTTGGCGTTGGTATCGTTGGTGGCACACCCGTGCTGATGGAAGAAGGAAGACTACGGAGGAAAGCAGGCAGGTTAGCAGAGGTGCGGCATAAACCCGACCCGCGGAGCACGCACGCACACGGTGCAGGACTCGAGGAAGCCCTGCTGAAACCCAGAATGAACACCGCACCTGGTAAAACAGACGCAACAGAGCGTGCTTTAGAACATGAACTCACCGGCTCTCATTTCTCCACGAAACCAACTCTGTCATTCTCCACACTACTTCAGGGAGAGCTTTCTACTCAGGGCTTTTTTGGAGGGGTACTGGGGACTGAACCCAGGGCTGTGCTCCCACTGAGCTACATCTCCAGCTCTTTTTGTTGTTGTTTTGAGACATGGTCTTGCTAAGGTCCTGAGGCTGGCCTTGAACTTGTGATCCTCCTGACTCAGGACTTCCTTCCCTCCCTCCGTCCCTCCTTTCCATTCTTCCCTCCTTTCTTCCACCAGGGATTCAACCCAGGGGTGCTTAACCACTGAGCCACATCCCCAGCCTTTTTGTAACAATTTTAAATTTTGAGACAGGGTCTTGTTCAGTTGCCGAGGACCTCACTAAGCTGCTGAGGCTGGCTGTGAACTTGCAATCCTCCTGCTTCAGCCTCTGTGCCACCGTGACCAGCAGCACTATTTTTAATTTATAAGCAATCAATTTTGGGGCTGCAGTGGTGGCTCTGCGGTTTCATGCTTTCCTGGCATGCATGAGGACGTGGGTTCAAACCCCAGCACCACGTATACAATTAAGTCTTGGAGCAATGAGGGCCACAAGAAAGACTAAAAAAACCTGATTCTCTCTCTCTCACTGTCCTTTTCTCTTAAAAAAGGAAATTCCATTTACTCAGTCTGTACCACTGTGGCATTATAAATAAGGTAACAGTGTGTTCAAAAACTTTACTGACTAACTTAAAAAGCCTACGAGTGCAGTATCTGAGAGAATCAGCCAGTGAATTTGTGAACAAGTTCAAATGTTTGAGGATTCTTCATTAGGTCTATAAACGGTATCAAGAAAATCTACCTTTTTCTTGGTCAGTACTGGGAGTGGAGCCCAAGGCCTCAAGCATATTATGCAAGCACTCTACCACTGAGCTACACCCAGGCCTGAATTCTACTCTTTTAAAATTATAAATTATTTGAACATTTTTAAAAGTTACTTTTATATACAAATTACTATTTATAAAT
This sequence comes from Aplodontia rufa, assembly GCA_004027875.1. Lineage (NCBI taxonomy): Eukaryota > Metazoa > Chordata > Mammalia > Rodentia > Aplodontiidae > Aplodontia > Aplodontia rufa. The sequence goes on from PVKS010001190.1 coordinate 42,225, forward strand.
TAATAAACAAGATTTGTCTGCTATAATTGAAGTACAGGGTTTTTTGTCTTTGTTTTTTAAAGAGAAAGGGACAGCGAGAGAGAAAGAATCAATTTTATTTAGTTTTTCATGTGGCTTTCATTGCTCTGACACTTTGCTACGTACATGGTGTTGGGGTTCAATCTGCGTCCTTGCGCATGCCAGGCAAGCACCATAATGACTGAGCCACCACTCCAGCCCCAGAGATTTTTTATTTTATTTTTATGTACTGGGGATTGAACCCAGGGGTGCTGTACCAGCAAACTATACCCCCAGCCCTTTTTATTTTGAAGTTTCCTTGTTAGGTTGCTTAGGTCTCCTAAGTTGTATAGGTAGCCCTGAGCTTGCGGTGTTCCTGTGTCAGCCTCCCGAATCTTTGGGGCTTCTAGGCGTGTGCCACAGGGCCTGACTACAAAGCGGCCTTAACTTACAGGTTTATGCCCTGTTACTTTCTGGTTAACATAATTCTCTCTGGGGTAAGGGGTACTGGGAATTGAACCCAGGGGTGCTTTACCACTAAACTATATCTTCAAAACTTCCTCTCTTTTAAAGAGAGAGGGAGGGAGAGTAAGAGAGAGAGAGACAGAGAGAGAGATAAAGGGAAAATCAGTTTTATTTAGTTTTTCATCTGGTTTTCACTGCTCTGACACTTCATTGTGTATGTGGTGCTGGGATTCGAACCCAGGTCCTCGCACATGCCAGGCAAGCACTATAACCAGTGAGCCACTGCTCCAGTCCCAGACTTTTCTTATTTTTCATTTTGAGACAGGGTCTCTTTGCTAAGTTGTTGAGGCCATCCTCAAATTTGTGATCCTCCTGCCTCAGCCTCCAGAGTCTGGGGGTACAGGCCTGTGCCACCATTCCCACTGTTGTTAATGTACTTTAATTTCATTCTGAGTCTTTGCTCATCAGAAGGGGTCTTGTCTGTCACCAAATACCCAGCACCCTGTCTAATGGCTTTCTGCTTACCAAATGTTCAATAGATTTTTGCATAAACAAGCCCTCTGAATCTGTCCCCTCAGCTCATAGGGCCTCCCAACACACAGGTACTAAACTTCTTCACTAGTGAAGGACAAGGATGAGTCTGAGATGAACTTACAGCATTGGCATTTCCTCCGACCTGCATGCATCGCAGCTGAAACCAAGACCAGTTAGAATCCAGCTCTGTAGATCTAAACGAAGAACATTCCGAAATGTTAATACTTCCCATTCCCAGAATCAAATCAAACTTTTTTTTTTTTGCAGGGTGGGGTTCTAGGCATTGAAAGTAGAAGTGCCTTGCCACTGAACTGTATCCCCTGCTTTTTTTACTCTTTAATTAATTTATTAATTTTATTATTTTTTCTTTTTTTTAGAGAGAGGGACAGTGAGAAAGACAATTTTATTTAGTTTCATGGACTTTCATTGCTCGGACACTTCATTGTGTACGTGGTGCTGGGGTTTGAACCCGCGTACTTGCGCATGCAAGGCAAGTGCCATAACTGCTGAGCCACCCCTCCAGCCCTATTTATTTTTTTTAGAGAGAGAGGGTCAGTGGGAGAGAAAGAGACGATAATCTTTATTTAAGTTTTCATGTGGCTTTCATTGCTCCGACGCTTTGTTGTATACATGGTGCTGGGGTTCGAACATGCCAGGCAAGCACTGTAACTGCTGAGCTACTGCTCCAGCCCTTTATTTTTTATTTTGAGACAGGATCTCACTAAGTTGCTTAGGGCCTTGTTGAGTTGCTGAGGCTGGCCTTGAACTTGCAATCCTCTTGCCTCAGCCTCTCAAGCTGCTGGGATAACAGGTGTATACAACTTCGCCCAGCAAATCACTGAACTTTTAAAAACAAGGTTTCCTTGGGCCTACCCTACAGAAGCCTGTTAACAGTGATACACACTTATGGGATGTCAGGCCTTCTGGGGGTTGGTGTCACTGGAGCAGCCCCTGGCCTCTCCCTCCTTCCTAGAGGATGAAGCCTCCAGGACCCCAGTGGCCTGCTGTCCTCTGCACTGCCCATGGGTAGGCCATAGCAGGCCAGCAGCACCAAGTCCTGCAGGCCATCTCCTGTAGGTCACAGGAAAGTGTCAGGCGTCACAGGACTGCTGCAGTTACTCTGATTGCCTCTTATCCTCAGTTAAAACTTGGTAACATGTCTCTACCCAAAATAGATGCACGGTTTGGCTATCTTTTTGCACGCCGTGATCCTCCTAGGAGCCTGCAGGGTGAGCACACTGTGGTCATCAGGGGAAGGGACCTGCCCAACACTACCACCAGCAGGGAGTTGGGGAAGGCGCAGTTCCAGGCTCCTGAAGCTAAAGCTGCACACACCCCTGCCCTGCTACCCTTGCAGCCCCTCATCTCCAGAGCAGAGCAGAACAGAGCAGATCAGAGAAGGCAAAGGCAGTAGGTGCATCCCCAAGGACGCAGAGTCACGGAGATTGACTGCAATGCAAGACCTGGCCAGGGCGACCCGGCCTATACAAGAAGCAAGGTGGACCTGTCGTGACCCTGTTGCGCCACACAGCCACTCCAGCTGTCCAGGAAGGTGGACAATGCAGAATGGGAGGGGCAGCACCCTCTGCACAAATGGAAGGCATGGGGTGGGGGGAGAAAAGAGCCCTCCATGCACCCAAGATTTCCTTTTGGACTGTCCTTCCATTTACCGATCTCTATGTCTGCTGTTGTCATCTAACTGGGAAGTGCTAGGAAATTATTTTGAAGCTTACTTCATAATGACAAATGTCCTCATGGTCACATATAAAAAGCAGAAATCAAACCATACTTTATAAGAGATGGACTTCTAAAACAAAAGCAAAACAATCCCCTCTTCAGAAAGGCCAAATGCCAAGCAAGGGGACCAAACGACACAGCTTCCACGGAGCACGCGCTCAGCTCTTCTGAAACCCTGTCGGAAAGATCTTGCCCTTTTCAGGGAGGGTATCGACCCCACCTTCCTCTGTGTCACAGGGAAGCAGCTGACAGCACAGCCTCTGGACAGACTGAGTGCAAATCTCAGCTCTGCCACTTGCTGGCCATACGACCTTGGAGAAGAGCTCAGCTCTCCGTGCCTTTCCTCGTGTATAAAGTAGGAATAATTATAGAATTATTTACCTTGCTCCTGTAGAAAGTAAGCAAGCTAAAATCTGAAAAGTGCATGGAGCTGGGTGTGGTGGCGCTCGCCTGTAATCCCAGTGACTTGGGAGGCTGAGGCAGGAGGGTCGGCAGTTCAAAGCCAGACTCAGCAATTTAGCCAGATCCTGTCTCAAAATAAAACGTAAAAAGGGCTGGGGATGCGGCTCAGTTTGAGTGCCCCTGGGTTCAATCCTTGGCGCATGCGCGCACGCGCGCGCGCGCGCACACCCGCGCGCACACACACACAGCAAAAATGACTGGCGCTGGAGCTGGCTCCTGATAAACATAAATACCACATGGCTTGAAGTCTTGCTGACACCATCACCACTCGTGGCCTAGACACCTGTGCAAACAGGCCCATGCTTTCCTTCCTGCTCTTCGGCCAGGGTGAGGCACATCACAGGTAGCTGCGTATGGGCTGTGGCACAGTACATCCTAAAGTTGAGGCTCTGCCTCCTCACGCTTGCTCTGGCCCTGTAACTTTTAGTTCTAAGCTACCTTTGCAAAAATGAAGCCAAAGATTTCTCTATACATTTCTTAGAAATGAAGGTAAAGACTAAGACTGAGTTTTCATGAACTGAACTGCCAGGAATTCTCAGTCTGCACACTGGACTTCTAAATCAAAGTCTCAGGAGATGACAGCACTGAACACGTCCACAGGGGCCTGGGAAGAAACATGGGCTCACAGCGCCGGTCACCAACGATGTCCTGCAGGTGAGTTCTTACGTCAATGAGGATAAGGAGACAAGTGAAAGCAGAGTGCTAAGGAGAAAGTAAGGCAGGGAAGGTGGGAAAACTGCAGCATTCTGCAAACAGCCCCATTAACCAACACGGTGAGCAAGGACACGGGTCTCCCACAGCCCCAGCGTCCTCAGTCAGAACACAACAGATTAGCTTCACTTAAGGCTGCCAAAGTCAGCACCATTTCTAAGCAGAGGATTTAAACGGATTTCAGAAACTTATGAAGTCAGAAGGATCTTGCTAGGTCAACAAAGTTCTCATACAATCAAAGCCTGGGATGGAGCAAACCACTCAATTACCCTGCGCTAATACTCACACACGAGCTCGGGAACGGCTTCGGCACCCAGCGCCCAAGTGTAACTTGCGGGACTGCTCCATACAGGGTGGAGAAGTGTCCCCCTGCACGCTAATGTGATGAGGAGGCCTCTTGTGTCCCCTGAGCAGGCAGCCGGCCAACTGACCTGGTCATGCTCAGTGTGAGCTGTGGCCCGCTGACTGCCAGGCTGCACGTGATCTCCTTTGCTTGCTCCTCCCAACACCCTGTGCAGTGAGCCCCAGCATCCTCAGGCCCACTTTTTTTTTTTTTTTTTTAAGAGAGAGGGACAGTGAGAGAGACAGAGAAGGAGAGAAAAACGGCTTTATTTAGTTTTTTTCACACGGTCTTCGTTGCTTCAACACTTAGTTGTATACGTGGTGCCGGGGTTTGAACCCACGTACTTGCACATGCCAGGCAAGCACTGAAACCACCAAGCTCCAACCCTCAGCCCCACTTCTGAGAAGGAAACTAACACAGCCCAGAGCTGGTAAGGGATGGCCGCCTGCAGCAGGCTCCGCTGGCCTCACTCCTAACCTCCCCAGGCTGCCTCCTGCTCTGCCCAGGCCATTGCAGCCTGCCGCCAGCATCACCCGGTAAGTGTGAGCTGCAGCTAGGCGTCATCAGATCCCAGCAACACCACAAACCTTCTTTCCGCCAGGAAGCACTTCAGTTTCCTGACTCCACGATTTCTCCAGGTCTGAGTGCTGAGCTCCATTTTCCCAGCCTTGTCTCCATCGTCAAAACTCACTAAACCGTGAAGTTCACAGCAAACGTTACCTCCTCTCTTAAACGGTGCCTCCTGTTCCAACATGCAGCAGGCACGGGGCTTGGTTTCCACCTCCGATGCCACAGCCTGTCTTCTTACGGGTAATCAAGACTGACCCCATCCTCTCCCAAGACCAGCGTGAGGATCCCATTTCATAAGCTCATGGAATACTTGAAGGAAAACTTGAAACAGCTAGAGGGCAAGGAGCAGCCCGACACACTGACATCCCAGAAACATGGGCAAAGAGTCCCAGCATCGAGGGGGTGGGGCAGGGGCTGGCTCAATTGGGCGCCGCTTGCCATTTCCGCACACTCCTAGCCTGCCTTCCCCTGGTCTGCGGGCTAAAGCCAGAGTTGACACTTTTTCCTTTGTACAACTGTTGATCTGAAATTCTACTTATAAAATAATAAACTCCACTTAAACAAATCAACCTCCCATGACACACTGTTAATGGCGATGGCGCCTGGGAAACGGGCAGGTGTGTGCATGTGTGTGGTGGCGGAGGGGGCTCTAGAGCAGGGATTGCTGCAGCTTGCTTCATACACTTTGGGGCAGCTTGGACTTCTTTCCAATGAGTCACTGTTTCAAAGTTTTTTCATCAATAAAAACATTTAAAGAGTAGCTCCCCTCCCCGCCAAAAGAAAAGCCAAGACCCATTCGGTACCTTCTCACCTCGACCTTCTCCTGTCCACATCCTAAACTGCTGCCCTCTCAGGTTCTGCACTGATTTTTAAGTGTTGTTTTTGCATCATTTATAAGCAATATAAGTCATACACTGGTACTTATCTGACCTAAAAGGCTAATGGTGAAGCCTGCACCAACCCAAACAGACCCTGCTCTCCAGCCTCTTCTGGATCCGGGCCAGTCCTTCCACCTGACCTGCTGGACTGGAGCACTGTGGCAGTATGCTGCAGAGATGAGGACGAGGGTGGACCAGATTGCAATGGGAGGGGATGTGGCAGGGGAAGAGAAAGGACACAGTCAGCAGAGAAGGGAGAGCGTGGGTGCCTGTGCTTGCCACCCGTCTTCGTCTGCTTGGGGCAGGCTGTGCTACTGCACCTTAACTGCTCATGACCAGTTTGGGGAAAAGCACATTAAAAATAAATCTGGTGGGGGCTGGAGCGGTGGCTCAGCAGATATGGCGCTTACCTGGCATGTGCGAGTACGTGAGTTCAAACCCCAGCACCACGTACACAACGAAGTGTCTGAGGAATGAAAGTCACATGAAAAACTAAATAAAGATTGCTTCTCTCTTTCCTCTCTCCCTCACTGTCCCCTCTTTCTTTAAGAAAAAAAATCTGGGGGCTGGAGCAATGGCTCAGCGGTTCTGGCACTTGCCTGGCATCCACAAGGACCCAGGTTTGAACCCCAGCACCATGTACACAAACAAGTGTCAGAGCAACGAGGGCCACATGAAAAACTAAATAAAACAGATTCTCTCTCACTGCCCCTTTCTCTCTTTTAAAATAAATAAACTCTGGGCTGGATGTGTAGCTCAGTGACAGTGGATGCTTTGCATGTGCAAGGCCCTGGGTTCAAGCCCCAGCAACAAAATAAATGAAGTAATAAATAAATAAATAAAATCTGAAGTCTTTTCAACAAATAGTCCTGGGAAAACTAAATATCCCCGTGTAAAGGAATGAAGCTGTACTCTTACCTGACACTGCCAACAAAAATTCATTCAAAATGGATTAGACATATAAGACCTCAAACAATAAAAACACGAGAAGAAAAGAGGGACAGCATGACATTGGATTTGGCAATGTTTCTCAGATGACGGCACCAAAGACGCAGGGGCAAAATGGAAAATAGGCAAACTAGACGTCCTGGAAATTTACAAACTTTGTGTATCGGAGACTTATCAACAGAATAAACGCAACTCATGGGGCAAGAGAAAACACTTCAGATCACGCATCTGATAAGGGACCAATATCCTGAAAACATGTAGAACTCCTAACATTCAACAACAAATAAAACAAATAGCCTGAGTTTAAAATGGGCAGAGTGAGGTGTGATGGATCCTGGTGATCCCAGCGACTCAGGAGGTTGAGGGAGGAGGATCGCAAGTTCAAGACCAGTCTTAGCAACTTAGGAAGACCCTCCGCACTTAATGAGGCTTTGTCTCAAAATGAAAACAAAAAGGGCTGGGTTGCAGTTCATTAGTAAAGCACCCCGGGTTCAATCCCAGTACTGGAAAAAAAGACAGATGACCCGTAAGCACATGAAAAGACGCCAACACCACCAAAAATTAGGAAACTGAAAATCGGAACTACGGTGAGAAGCCGCCTCACCCCCACTAGGACAGCTACTATAGAACATAAGTAAGGGGCTGGGTGGAGTGAGGTCTGTGGCAGCAGGCCTGCATAGTGCGCACGGGGCCCTAGGTTCCATCTCCAGCAATAGGGAGAAGAGGAAAACGGGAAAAAAAGACACTGTTGGGGAGCAGGCTGAAAACCTGGGACCCTTGTGCTACCGGTGGGGACGGAGAGCGGAACAGCCACTGTGGAAAACAGTACGATGGTTCCTCAAAATATCCAAAGTATGGGGCTGGAGCAGTTGCTCAGCAGTTGGAGCGCTTGCCCACCATGTCCAAGGACCCAGGTTCAAACCCCAGCACCACAAATATGACTAAATACCAGAGAAACGACGGCCAGATGGAAAAATAAGTAAAATTGATTCTCTCTCCTTAAAATAATGAGTATGTATGTGTGTGTGTGTCCAACCCAGCAATTCTACTTCCGGGTATACGCCCACAGGAGTTCAAAACAGGTTCATCCCGGCTCTGTACCCCAGTATCATATATATAACTAAGTGTTGGATAAACAAAAACCGGATGACTAAAATTGTTTAAAAAAAAATAGGTTCACAAAGAAATGTTTTTTTTTTCCTTCTAAACAATAAACGTTTGCTATCAAAGAGATACTCATAGTCCATGCTCAAAGCAGGACTACTCACAATAGCTGGACTGTGGAAGCAACCAAATGTCTATCCACGCTTTATGGATAAGCAAACTAGTACTGAGTAAGACAGGATAGGTAATGGGCCCCCATGAAGGCTTTTTTTTTTTTTTTTAAGAGAGAGGGACAGTGAGAGAGAGTGAGAGAGTCAGTTTTTCATTTAGTTTTCCGTGTGGCCTTCGTTTCTCAGACACTTCGTTGTGTACGTGGTGCTAGGGTTTGAACCTGCGTCCCTGTACATGAGAGGCAAGTGCTGAAACCGCTGAGCCACCGCTCCAGCCCCCATGAAGGCTTCTTAAATGTAAAGACCACTCCATGAAGTTAACCTGCAGAAACATCCCAAACAGTCCAGCCACCTCCTCTGTCCCAGTGCGGCATGCCGACCTGAGTGAGAACTATAGACTCAGGGACTAACCAACAGCCTTAACAATTTCCCAGTACCTGCTTAGCATAGGTTTTGACCAAGAGCTGTAGTACTTTTCCAAGACCTGATCAGCATAGATACTGATCAGTGCCCTACCCAGTAGCTATAAAAACCCTTAGTTTAAGTGGCAACCCTATGGGGTCCGCTCTTCTCGCTTGAATACATCCTACTCTTTTATGGTCACTCTTCCTCATCTGTGGATTTCATTGTTTGAATCTACAAGATAAGAACCCGGAAAGAAGTCACTGGCAGGCAGCTGGATCTGCTATGACATGGTGCTTGGCTTGATAGGAGTGGAGAAGAATCCAGCTTTGCCAGGTGCAACCCTTGGCACTGACACTGGCAGGCATTCCCTTGCTGTGACCAGCTGCTAACACTACATGGGTGTGGGGGGCTGGATTGCCCCCCGGGAGCCGATCGGGAGGAGGATGAGTGCCAACAGCTGGAAACTGGGTCCCTCTGGGCCCCTCCTCGTCAGGGGACCCCTTCCCTCCTAACCGGGGAAAACCACACGCAGCTGATGGCAGCCCAGAATCCCTTTATTAGCAAGGCACACAGGTTTTTATATGTGGAGGAGGGGAGAAGCCAAGGTATCAATAATCCTTCTAAGGGAGTTGCCCGGGGTTATGCAGATTTCGAGTACAGACAAACAACTAGGCAGCAGTGCATTCCAACCCACTCTAACTCTGCATAACAAAGCAGGACCTAGCAGCCCTTCCTGAAGGAACTCATGGAAATAGTAACAAGATCGCCCTAGGGCAGCTGTTGAAATGGGGGTGAAGGCTACACCCCAACACATGGGCCTTTTGCTGCAGAGGCCTACAATTCACACCAACGCTACCCACCAACAGAAGCGGAGAATCTGGTTTCAGTATATACATATGATGGAATACGATTCAGCCTTAAAAAGGAAGGAAATGGGGCTGGAGCGGTGGCTCAGCGGTTTCGGCGCTTGCCTTACAAGCACGAAGACCGGGTTCAAACCCCAGCACCACGTACACAACTGAGTGTTGGAGCAACTAAGGCCATGTGAAAAACTAAATAAAGTTGTTTCTCTCTTTCTCTCTCTCTCTCACTGTCCCTCTTTCTTTAAAAAAAAAAAAAAAAGGAAGGAAATTCTGACCTATACTGCAAAACAGATGAAATCTGAGGACATTATGCTAAGCAAAGTAAGTCAGTGACAAGAAGACAAATACTTCCGACTCCACTCACATGACGTACTTAGAATAGCTGAAATCCCGGAGACAGAAAGTAGAATGGCGATCACCAGGGACCAGGGGAGATGGGAACAGGGAGAGACCGTGGAACAGGCACAAAGTCAGTTTCAAAAGACAGTGTGACGGAGATGGCTGGCAGTGGTAGCACAACGTCATGAACATGCGTCTGTGGGTTTGCGTTTGCTTCCTTCTTGACTTCCCTGTCTATTTATTGAGAGACGGGGTCTCACCATGTCACCCGGGGGCTCAAGTGCTCCTCCCACTTCAGCCAGCAACTGGGGCTACTGGTGTGTGCCACCACAGCAGCTCATGGATGTATTTAATAACACTGAACATACACTTCAAAATGGTGGAGACAGGGGCTGGAGCAGCAGCTCATTGGTTACAGCGCTTGCCGGGCATGCACGATGGGTTTGAACCCCAGCACCACATACACAACAGTATCAGGGCAATGACAGCCACATGAAAAATGAAATAAAACTGATTCTCTCTCACTGTCCTTCTCTTTAAAAAAAAAAAGGTTGAGATAGTAAAGTTGAGTATTATGTGTATTTTGCTGCAATAAGAAAAAGCTGGAGGGGCTGGAGCTGTGGCTCAGCAGTTATGGCGCTTGCCTAGCATGTGTGAGTGCGTTAATTCAAACCCCAGCACCACATACACAACAAAGTCTTGGAGCAACAAAGGCCACATGAAATACTGAATGAAACTGATTCTCTGTCTCTCACTATCCCTCTCTCTTTAAAAAAAAAAAAGAAAAACTTGCTCTGGCAACTAAATCCCTTAACATCTAAAAAAGAGAGGACAGGATAGTCAAGATATTCTGTAACCAGAGCATAATACAAAATGAAAGAAAAAAAGAAAGTGAAAGATGCTCTGAAACCAGCAAGAACAAAAAATAACTCCCTAAGTAATTATCCGTAGGGTTAGATGGCATGTTTAACCCACCATGCCTTTACAAACTGACTTCTAAAATAACTCCATGCACTAGGAAGGTGTTTTGATATATCAAAAGAGTGTGCTATGACTGTTCCTATGTAATTTTTGTGCTATCATACAAAATGTCATGCTTGAGTTATCATAGATTTTATCCTACAGGGACAATGGCAGAGTAATCACATCATATTAATACTCTTTAAGTCATAATATAGAAAAAAATTGCTTGCTATGATTCCAAACAGCCTGCCCAGCTGGTTCCTTCCCCAGAAAAAGAGGTGGCAGAGAAGTGGGTGAGCTGGTTGGAGGAGGCTCTGAGCCATGGCTGTTGCATGGACCCTGCAAGGGCATGGCAGCCGACAGGCAGGCCTCACTCACTCCAAGCCCTGAGCCTGGATAGGGGCCCTTTTCTCCTTTTTTTTTCTTGGTACAGAGGATTGAACCCAGGGGTGCTTAACCACTGAAACATATCCCCAGCTCTTTTTATTTTTATTTTTTTATTTTTTTTTAAGAGAGGAAACAACTTTATTTAGTTTTTCACATGGCCTTAGTTGCTCTAACACTTAGTTGTGTATGTGGTGCTGGGGTTTGAACCTGGGTCCCTCGTGCTTGCCAGGCAAGCGCCAAAACAGCTGAGCTATGGCTCTAGCCCTTATTTTTTTGAGACAGCATTTCACTATGTTGCTTAGGGCCTCACTAGTTGCTTAAACTGGCTTTGGACTTGCGATCCTCCTGCCTTGGCCTCCCGAGTTGTTGGGGTTACAGGCGTGCGCCACCACAACTGGCCCTTTTCTTCTTCATTACTTCAATCTATTTTGCTTCACAGAAAGAACCTTTCCTCCTCCCTGCAGGGCTATCTGGGTGCCTTTCTCTGACCCACACAAAGGCCCTATGGTGGCTCCAGCTACAGTATCAGAAGTGGACGACAATTTACTCGCCAGAGGCACCAGTGTAGCCCAAGTCCTCAGGTAAACAGAAGAGAAACCTTCATATCATAAACATTTGGAATCGCTGCTAAAAAGCCAATGAAAATCATTCACTCAGGCTCTGAGCTCTTAGCTTCCTTGGGGCTGCAGCTGGAGAGGGCGTGGGAAGTGGCACCCTGATATAAGGGGCTTCCCCCCACCTGAACTCCCTCCATGCATGTGAGTCGGAAGGACCCAGAGCGCAGAATCCCCTCCTAGGACCTGAGAAACGCCAAGGGAGGAACTGATGCCCCACAAGCTCCATTCTGGCTTCACCCTCAGGGTCTCGGCCTCACGTCTCTGATAAAATCTCCACTAGATGGTACCCGAGGCACCGGGTAACTAAAGGCCCTAAGGATTCGATCTCCATATCTCACAATCAGCCTGCCATCTTGCCTGACGTCAGAGCAAACATAATGAAGAAAGGGGAGGACCCCCACATACCGTGGAATCCCTGCCACCCTGCGCAGGGACATTCACTTACCGAATGAAACTCAAATGCACTCCAAGCGACCTGTGTGACCCTGAGCAGTCAATGCAGAGGAATACCCCATAGGTTATGCTTGCCCAGCTGGGGTTTTTGGCGCCACAATCAAAGCACACCTGAAAGAAAAATGTTAAATTCAGTTATTAATTAGTTTACATTAGCCAGGTGAATCATCAGTAGGGTGCAGAGCGTGACTGGCTTGAAAGCTGTGTCACCTTTACAATGTGAACTTCAGGTACCAGAAAATATCTCATCCGGGTTTTTTTTTTGTTGTTGTTTTGTTTTTGTTTTTGTTTTTAGAGAGAGGGACAGTGAGAGAAAGAGAATCAATTTTATTTAGTTTTTCATGTGGCTTTCATTGCTCCAAAACTTCGTCATGTATGTGGTGCTGGAATTCGAACCCATGTCCTTGCACATGCCAGGTAAGCGCCATTACCACTGAGCCACTGCTTCATCCCCTCATCCAGGTTTTTAAGACTCTCGCATTTCAACTCCTCTTATAATCATATTAGCTATAATTACATTAATTGAGCTAAGAATATGCTTAGATGAACATACTGCTTAAATCCTATGCTATTACGTACGTGCAATGCTATGCCTTGCGTGTAGAGAAAAGACTTGGTTTAGGCCACCTCAAGTGTCACTTATCCAGGAAGCCTCAACAAGGGCCCTACAATCACGTAAAGGGTGCTTCCCACGGATGTGGCCTGCTGGGCACACCCGAGCACTCACCATCACCTGGGCAATGGTATATCTCTGTGGTCCTCTGAGTGTTCCTTCTGTCTTCAGCCAGAGGAGGGTGTAGTGGCCAGGTGGTCCCAGTGATCCCCACCCTTGAGTAATCTCCACCTTCACTTTACCAAATAGAGTATGGCAGAAGAGATGGCAAGTCACTTTTGAGGTCAGGTTATACAAGGCACTGTGGCTTCTCCCCCCACACCCACATGTGGGTCGCTAACTGATTAAAGCCACCCTGTTTCAAGGACACTCAGACAGCCTGGTGGAGGGGCTCAAGTGCCAAGCAACTGGGGTGAGGGGGTGCTCAAGAGCCGGCGCAGAGGAGGCCTGCCCACAGCACTTGAGGAAGCGCACAGAGACCTGAACCAGCCAGCGAAGCTGCGCCACTCCTGACCCTTAGACCTGTGCAGAGGACATATGTTCAAATGTCCACTGGGGTAACTTGACACACAGCCACAGCAACCTGACAGGCACTGCAGCACAAGGGAGGAGATAGCGTCACCAATTCCCCCAGTGTAGACCAAGCCCTATTTTCTGCCATGCTGGTTGTGAAGAGCTCACTGTGCAGACAGACACGGACATTAAACTGCCCAGAAATAACAGTCACTCAGGGCTAGAGTGGTGGCTCAGTGGTTTTGGCGCTCGCCTGGCAAGCACAAGGACCCGGGTTCAAACCCCAGCACCACGTACACAACTAAGTGTTGGAGCAACTAAGGCCATGTGAAAAACTAAATAAAGTTGTTGCTCTCTCTCTCTTTAAAAAGAAAAAAGAAATAACAGCCACTCAAGTAAAGAGCCTCCTCTGTGCGACTGTGGAAAGGAAACCTTCTTCCAAGGGCTGGCTGAGGCCCCTCACTGTCTCCGTCAACTGCTATCCAGTACTGTCCCCGACACATACAAAGTGGACACACAGGGTGATTCAGGAAGAGTCTGCCCCATGGAGGCCACAGTCAGTGGGCAAGACAGTTAGCTAGATGATTGTATCTTAGCAAGCAAGAAGTTTTTTAGACAGGGTCACAGAGACATCTGGGATCTCCGGAACAGTAGGTGGGGAAAGCCACTGCAAGACGTGGCCCTGGGGAAAGAGGTGGCAGCAGAGGTTTGGTGTGCGCAGCTCAGAGCAGGCGAGTCTGAGAATCACTTCTGAAAGGTGGCCGAGAAGGCTACAGGATGATGGCAGTGTCAGCACCCCATGACCCAAGAAGGAACCTGAGAAATTGCTGGAAAGGAGCTGCCGTGGGTCAGGGCCTGTCCATCTTGTTCTCCTGAGCATGGCACCGAGCTGCCAAAAAGCAGTACTCACTAAAGCGACATGCATGGGTGGCAGCAGTTTGTGGGGGTGGGGATGGGGTGTGGGAGGCGCCAAAGGCAATTAGAGGACAGCTCTGGCTCTGAGCTGCCCTGGTTCTCCCCTGAACAGAACTCAGTGCTCTCAGAGCAGGGACTGCATCGTGCTTTCTTGTTTGTTTTTTGGTACTGGGGACTGAACGGAGGGAGGGGCACTTTACCACTGAGCTACACCTCAGCTTTCTTTTTGAGACAGGATCCTGCTAAGTTATTGAGGGCCTCAGTGAATTGCTGGGAACTTGTGATCGTCCTGGCTTAGCTTCAGGAGTCACTGGGATTATAGGCGTGGGTCACTGCACCCATCCAGCTAAATCCTTTTTTTTTTTTTTTTTTAAGTTGGGGTTTCACTCTGTTGCCCAGGTAGCCTTGAGCTCCTAGGCTCAAGCTTCCTGAGAATAGGGACTACATAGCCATGCTTGCCTCAGAGGACATCCGCATCATGCATATGGGAAAGAAACTGGATTCCATATCCCAAAAGTAAGCAAGTTGTTTAACTGGCTTTCCTTAGTATCTCAGAACTCCTTTATTTTCAGGGCTGAGGATCGAACTCCGGGCCATGCGCGTGCTAGGCAAGCGCTCTGCCACTGAGCTAAATCCCCGACCCATCAGAACTCCTTTTTTAAACCCCATTTTAAAAATACTTATTGTTGTCAGACTCTTCCACATTATTAAAACTATTTTTCATTTTTGTTCAGGTAATGATTTCTAGCCAATCATCACATGGTTTCAAGCCAGTGATCAAGAAATAGAGCAAATTCCTGTATATACCAGAATATATTTTTGCAAATTGGTTTTTAATTCTAATTTGGAACATAAAAATTTCCATAAGTATGTTCTTCATAATGAAAATTTTAAAATAGTTGACACTGGGGCTGGAGTGGTGACTCAGTGGTTTCGGCGCTTGCCTGGCATGCACGAGAACCCAGGTTCAAAGCCCAGCATCATGTACACAATTAAGTGTCACAAAATCCAGATGATAAAATAAATAAAGTTGATTCTTTCCTCTCCTTCTCTCTCTTAAAATAGCTGGCGTTTACTGGAGACTAGTACATGCACGTATTGCTCTGCGTGTTGTCTCATCTAATCTATCTCATCTAATCCTCACAATAATCCTTTTTTTTGAAAGACAGAATCAATTTTATTTAGTTTTTCATATGGCTTTCATTGCTTTAACACTTTGCTGTATACATAGTGCTAGGGTTCAAACTTGTATTCTCACGCATAGCCAAGCAAGTACCATAACTGCTGAGCCACTGCTCCAGCCCCCACAATAATCCTTTAAGCTATTCATACCCCCATTTTCAGATGAGGGAAAGAAGGCACAAACTAGTCTAGTAAAATGCCCCAGGGCAACAGGGCTAGAAAGCAGTAAAATCTAGATAATTCATAAGCCTACACATGTACCTCAAAATTGTCTCTTGGTATAATGACACAGATTTCCCTTTGATTAATTCAATCAAAGAGAATATATCTTGACATGTTCTGAGATAAAACAGATGAAAAATATTGTTTCCACGTTGCTAGCTGCAGATTCTCTCTTGTCTAGAAATATAGTAACCACCCTTTACAAACAGATGAACCTGAAGTTGAAAAGTAAGAAAACTGTAAAGAAACGGGCACTGGAAAATTCCTGGAGCCTTTCTCCTCTCATTTTCATATATCAAACAGACATCACCACAATAAACAATTTCCTTCCTTATTGCTCTTAGGCTGTCAAAATAAAGGCTCCCTTCCGCCAATTCTGTAAAACTCAGGAACTTTCTATGCCACGTTAGGGCTGGTGACCACACTCCTTAACAGCTGTTCCCTTTGGATGACAGTGGGGACCAGACAGAACTGTCCAGGAGGGGTGGGGAAAGTCCACAGTGACAGCAGGACAGCCCTTTGCACTCTGCAGGTTCGACTCTGCTGGTGATCCTCAGAGGGTCACCTTAGTCCCATGTCATCATTACACCACCTCCAGACAGATGCTAAAAGTTGTTAAAGTTGGGGCAGGGGACTGGAGTCGGGAAAAGCAGGGGCCTGGGACCCTATCCACAGGGAGCCAAAGGGAGCAAAGGAAGCGTCTTGGTGGGACTCCTTAGGAACAGAAAAAAGTTGGAAGGCACTGAGAGATGAATTAGCAGTGTTACTAGAAAGGGAACCTAAGGCTGCTACCGAGGAACAAAGGGAACCAACCAGGTTCCAACAGCCTCCCCACCCCCTGGGAACTTTACAGGAGCTCCACAGTGAAAGGGCAGCAGCGCTTCCCCAGCACCCTGTTGGAGTTTTGGACCATGGGACCTGTTTCCTGCTAGGTCCTGGGGCCCTGTGGTGTCTTTTGCCCCCTCCACTTACAGGAGCCCTAGAGTATGATCTCAGCCCTTCTCGGAGACCCCAGCCCTCCTGGGAACTCATGTGTCCACCACCCACCTCTCTGGTCAAGTGTCAGGAGTCCCCAGGTGCCCTGACCTCTTTCTCCCAGGACCCCCAGGTGCCTGGCCCCTGCCCTCACCTGTCCCGAGATGCTCTGGTCCCATCCCCGCACGAACCCCCAGATGCTCTGGCCTCGTCCCCCAGGAGTCCCCAGGTGCCCGGCCCCTGCCCTCCTTCGGAGCAGCCAGGTGCGCGCCCCTTCCCCACCCCTCCCTCGCGGAGGACCCGGCTGAGGCCCGGCAGCTGCGGCTCCACAGTGCGACGTGTCACAGGCCGGGCCGGCTCCTCCTCCCACGGCCTTGGTCACCGGCGCCCGCAGGGGCCGCCCGCGGGGTCCCGCGGGGAAGCCGCGCACGGCTGAAGACCCCAGGCGGCCGTTACCTTGTTGGTGGGCACCGAGCGCAGGCGCTTGAAGATGGTCAGGATGTCCTGCTTGCTGGGGTCCCCCATCGTCTCCGGAGACCCGAGGTGCAGCGAGCCCCGCCAACCGGGAAGGGCCGACGAGGAGCGGTTGCCGCCTTCGGGAGGGTGACGGAGGCCGGGGGCGGGGCTGCGCGTGACGGAGGCCCCGCCCACTGCCGGAGCGCAAGCGCCGTGCTCCTTCCCTAGGGCCTCCCTCGGGCCCCGCCCCGCCCAAGCCCCGCCCCCGCTGCGCGCGCGTGCGCAGGAGCCTCGCGAGCCCTCTGCCGGTCTCCCGCCCTCGGCGCCCGGCGGCTGCACGCGGCGCGGCTGGACGAGGCTGGCTCGGGAGGGGGCTCCGACGCACGAATCCCCGCCTTCTGCAGCCTTGCGGCTGGGTGGTCGCCGTGTCGCCCGCGGGCTGTTTCCAAGGCCCAGGTCTCGTCACGGCCTTCCCACGAGATCGGCAAAGGAACCTCGAGGAGTGCGAGGGGCTCTCCCGCCATCTCCGACGGCGACCAACAGGAGCCTGACCCTCATGGCGGTTGTCGCCTGTCGCCTTTTTTATTCTCGCCCCTCCCCCATCCCCACGCATAAGCCAAGAGCCTCGAATGGAAATCGATGTCTGAGTTAGTTCTCTTCAGTATGCGGCCGGTGCCAAGCCAGCGGGGACAGCGAGGTCTTCCTGGAGACGGAAGCTTGACTTCAGCCCCCTCCGTGCATTGCGCCCCACCGTTTGCACGGCATTTTTAGCCAAAGATCGCAACTGAGGTGAAGGCCCTCTTCCAGCGGCGGGCGGGGAGCGGCTGGGAAAGTGCCCGAGGTTGAGGCCTCTGTGGAAGGCGAACAGGTTCTGCAGTCCAGTATGAGACCTGGGCGCCCGTCCCAGTTCAGCCAGCTGCTCCGGGCTCCGCTTTTACAGCTTGGGTTGCTGAGCTCTAGGAGGAAGTTCCAGATA
The DNA here is from genome assembly GCA_004027875.1 of Aplodontia rufa. Taxonomy (NCBI): domain Eukaryota; kingdom Metazoa; phylum Chordata; class Mammalia; order Rodentia; family Aplodontiidae; genus Aplodontia; species Aplodontia rufa. The sequence continues at coordinate 60,023 of PVKS010001190.1, forward strand.
AAGCATCTGCTGAGCGGCCTCAGGGCAGCTTCCCCATGCAGTCCTAGAAAGGCCTTTGGGGGACCCTTCTGCCTGTCTGCCTTGAGGCCGTGGGAGCATGCAGGAAAGTGGACTCAAAACCCAGGGCTGGACCTTTTCCAAGGAAGGGAAATTTACTGCCTTCCAGAACATTCCATTACTTTTGCAGACAGCTCTGATTGAAAATTATTCCTCATAGTGAGTGAAAGTGTATACCTATGTAGTTCATGTCCCTTGGGTGCCAGTCTGGCTCTATAGAGAACACCTGGCATGTTTGTGCAAATCAGTCATATTCTTCCTGGTGGTAATGATGGTCCCATTTATTATTTGGAGCGGAAATTTTAGTAAGTTATATGAGATCAGGGCAGAGTATTGTCCAGGCTCCACTCTAGAGATCCTCAAGAATAATTTACAAAGGGCAATTAAATGTAGACAGAATCTACATTAATAAGGAGGTAAGCAGGTACCATTTATGCACCCCTCATTGTCTTTTCTCTCATCTGCTTAAATTTTCATAGAACTTAAGGCCACCTAATAATACATGACACTTTGTCTGCCTATCTGCCTCCCCTTGATGGGATATATATATTATATAAAAGAGAGGAACAGTGAGAAAGAATTTTAGTTTTTCGTGTGGCTTTCATTGCTTCAACACCTCATTGTGGACATGGTGCTGGGGTTCAAACCCACATCCTCACACATGCCAGGCAAGTGAAGTAACCACTGAGCCACCGCTCCAGCCCCAAAATATGAATTTCTTGAGGTCAGATATTTTGTCAGCTTCTCTATCTCCAGCACCTAGAACAAAACCTTTCGTAGGCTATGTACTCAATAAATACTTGTGGAATGGGCTTAGAATGTAGAAGGTTACAAAGAACATTACTTGCAATGTAATAATGAGAAAAGACTGATATTCTCAAAAATCATAATAATCCTCTGGAGCCCATCAGAGAGCTGAGCTTTCAAGGCAATCAAGTAAGCTGAATTTCAGAGAGCTAGGACATGAGAATTTTTCACCTTTGGCAGAGCACAGAGGGAGGCAGCTGCCAGTGAAGGTGGAAATTAGCTAAAGTTTTAATGAATTCTTAAAGGTCAAATATGAGTTTGCAGGTCAGTTTGCTTGATTTCCATAAAGGTTCCAAGGCAATTCAATGGAACAGGTATAGTGTTTGTATCAATGGTGCAGAAACAACTGCTCATTCATATGCAAAAAATAAAATAAACCTCAACTCGTACCTCACGACCATATGAAAACTTAATTTGAAAGCCAGCTGCAATGGTTTGCACTTGTAGTCCTAGCTACTTAGGAAGCTCCATTGAAAGAAGGAAAAGAGGAGAGATTAATTTGAAAGGATCAAAGACCTAGGTGTGGTAACTATGTAACTTCTGGAAGAAATATATAGGTGAGTCTCTGCTTCCTGTTTGCCATGTCCTTAGCCGCCTCATTTTAGGCCCAGAACAATGGAGTTAGCATCTACGAACTGAGAACTGTGAAACTTTTCCTTCTCTAAAAAAAGAAAGGAAGGAAGGAAGAAAGAAAATATGGGACTTAGGTGAAATATCTTTTTTTTTTCAGGGCTGAGGACTGGACTCAGGGCCTTGCGCATGCTAGGCAAGCGCTCTGCTGCTGAGCTAAATCCCCAACCCTGAAATATCCTATTTTAATGTTCTCTTCTCCAGAAGACGTTGCTAAGGAAATGAAGACAAGCCACAGACTAGGAGAAAGCATTTACAAAACATATATCCAATAAAGGACTTGTATATAGAATGTATAAAGAATTCTGAAAATTCAATAGCCAAACAAACTCATTTTTTTTAAAAAGGGCACTTCACCAAAGAAAATATAGAAGTGGTAAACTGGCACATGAAAAGATATTCAACCTCATTAGTCATTAGGGAAATACAAATTAAAACAACAGGGAGATACCACTATACACCTATTAGAATGGCTGAAATTTTTAGAACTTTCAAAGCTAAGTTTTGGCAAGGACATGGAGCAATTAGAACTCTCGTTCATTGCCCCACACTGGAAACAACTGAGTGTTCACCACCTAGGGAATGGATAAACATATTATGGTGTATTTACACAGTGGAATGCTATTGAAAAATAAGCCTGACAGGCAATAATATGAATGAATCCCAAAAGGATTACACTACGTAAAAAAAGCCTGTCACCCAAGTCGATATTCTGTATTATTCTGTCTACAGGACACTCAGGAAGACCCTTATGGGAGAAACAGCATCAACTAAATTCTGCACGTTACGGGTGAGGGCCGCAATATATTCATTGAGCCACAGGAGAGTCAGTCTTTTGAGGAACTAAAGAGAACTTTTAGGACAAGGACCTATTCTAATGACTAATGGATCTTGTCCCTCCTGTGAAGTACTTGCATACTGATGGGTATCAAACTTTAGTAAAGAGATTTTCTCTAAGGCCTATCCCCGAAGGTGGGGCAGATGTGAGGTTTTATCTTGAATCCAAAGTCCTGACTCTTCATTTCTGACTGGATAAATGGAAGAATGAGGGCCTTTCAAAAGTAACAAAGAATAGGGGCTGGAGCGGTGGCTCAGTGGTTATGGCACTTGCCTGCATGTGCAAGGATGGGGGTTCAAACCCCAGCACCAAGTACACAACCAAGTGCCAGAGCAATGAAAGCCACATGAAAAACTAAGCGAAATTGATGCTCTCTTTCTCACTATCCGTCTCTTAAAAAAAAAAAAAGTAACAATAAAAAAGTAACAATAGTAAGAATGACTGAGGAGAAGGAAGAGGAGAGCTTGAAAGGACAGAGAACCAGGATGACATTTGAGATGTGAGGAATTAAATGATACGAGAAGGGGCTGGAGAGCTGGCTTAGTGGAAGAACGCTTGCCTGGCATGCGTGAGGACCCAGGTTCAAACCCCAGCACTACATACACGACTAAAGTGTTGAAATGTCGGGGTCTGACCTTCACTCCATTTCATCAGCTGCCCTGGAGCGATCTTGTTACTATTTGTATAAGTCCTTCAGGAGGGGCTGCTAGGTCGTGGTTTGTTAATCTTGCTAATTGTTGATACAAAAGGTAAAACAGGATGGGTTAGAATGTCTTAAAACAGGCTATTCCCTAGTTTTTGTCTGTACTCAAATCTGCCTAACCCCTGGCAATTTCCTTAGGATTATTGATTCCTTGGCTTCTCCCTTCCCTATAAAAACCCGTGTGCCTTGGTAATGAACGGATTCTGAGCTGCCATCAGCTGCGTGTGGTTGCCTCGTTTCCCCGGCTGGGAGGGAAGGGGTCCCCGGACGAGGGGGGACCCGGGTTCCAGCCGTCGGCACTCATCTCCTGATTCGGTTCCCGGGGGATAATCCAGTGGATTGTCCCACCCGCGCCTCAGGGATGTACGTCTGAGGTAGCGACAAATGGTGCCCCGACATTGGAAAAAACTAAAAAAATAAAAACAGATGAAAAAAATGAATGGTGGGATTTGTTGTTACATATTAGTACACACACAAAATATAACAATGTAATTTGGGCAGTGTCATTCCCCAGCATGTCCCCATCCCCTCTCCCAACATGGGGTTTTGAAAGAAAGGCTTGACCAACTGACAGGGCCACATTGCCTTCTGTGGAACTGTCCTTGCTTTTTAGTTTTCATACAGATGAAGACATCCTGGCATGGCCACAAACTGAGTTTATTCAGTTCATTCACAGTTCCACCCGAGCTTGCTGAGAGCCAAATGGGAAACTAGACAGGCACAGACAGTCACAGGACAAATCACAAAGGATAAGCACAGCCTCTGTCCTTTGCCCCTGGACGACAACACCTGTGGACTTCAGTGCTGAAGGAAACAAATGAACACGTGTCAGACACGTCACTTCTGCGTAGGTCAGAAACATCTGAAAGCAAACCAAATGAGTCATGACCAGCCTGGTGATTCTTCCACACCCTTTGTGCTCAGATGGTGCACACTTGGAAATTCACATGGCCCAATCTTTTTTTTTTTTTTATGGGGAGAGAGAATCAACTTTATTTTTTCATCTGATCTTTTTTGCTCTGACATTCCATTGTGTACTCGGTGCTGGGGTTTGAACCTAAGGCCTTGCACATGCCAGCAAGTGCTTTAACTGCTGAACCACCACTCAGCCCCAAGTGTCCCATTTTTAAAGATAATTTTTTTTTTTTTAGAGAAAGAGAGGACAGTGAGAGAGAGAAAGAGAGAAGCAATTTTTATTTAGTTTTTCAAGTAACCTTCATTATTCAGACACTTCGTTGTGTATGTGAGTGCTGGGGTTTGAACTCACATACTCGCGCATGCCATAACCGCCAAGTCACCGCTCCAGCCCCTAAAGATAAAAATTTTTAAATAATTATTAAGAAAAGTTGAAGCTGGTGCATCATCTCCTTTAATGGGATGTGTGGCTTAGGATATCTTTATTACTGTAATGCTTGCAATTTTGGCAAAAGTAAGTGGAAAGACAGATAAAAACTGATGGCTACACAAAAACCTATACTTGAGGGCTAGAGTGGTGGCTCAGTGGTTACGGTGCCTGCCTTGCATGCGTAAGTACACAGGTTCGAACCCCAGCACCACGTACACAACAAAGTGTCAGAGCAATGAAAGCCACATGAAAAACTAAAAATTGATTCTCTCTCACTGTCCGTCTCCTAAAAAACAAACAAGCAAACCTATACTTGAATGTTTGTAACACATTTATTTGTAATTGATAAACATTAAAAACGAACTAAATATCCTTCATCTCGATTAACAAATTCTGCTACATTCATTGATGGAAACTCCCAACAATAAAGAACAATTTTTTAAAGAGATAAGGACAGTGAGAGAAAATTTTATTTAGTTTTTCATGTGTCTTTTGTTGCTCCAATGTTTCGTTGTGTACGAACTTGTGTCCTTGCACATGCTGAGCATGAAGCTGCATGGATGAATTGCAAATGAATTACAGGAAGTGAAGGGAGACAAGACAGTCCTCCAAGGCTGCCCATTGTGTGCTTCCATTCATATGACATTCTGGGAAAGGCAAAAATATGGAAACAAAAAAACAGATCAATGCTTTTCAGATGAGGGATGGTTTGACTGAAGAGCTGGGGGAAACAGCTCTATCTTAATTGTGGTGGGTATACAACTGTATGCTTAGTCAAAATCGAACTGTACACTGGCACAACAGGTGCATTTTATTGTATATGTTACCTTAAAATGAAAAAAGAAATGGGAAATAAAGCAAACAATCAGCAGTGTGGGAGGTGTGGTATATCAGGGAATATCAGTGCAGCCACTGAACATTATATCCTTTTTTTTTTTTTTGGTACTGGGGATTGAACCCAGCAGCAGCACTTAACCACTGAGCCACATCATCAACCCTTTTAATGTTTTATTTTGAGACAGGGTCTCATTGAGTTACCCAGGGCTTTGCCAAGTTGCTGAGGCTAGCTTTGAGCTTGTGATCATCCTGCCTCAGCTTCCTGAGTTGCTGGGATTACAGGTATGTGCCACTGTGCCTGGCCCTTTGTTCCTTTATAATGATATTTTTGATGGCTACATGGAAAGATTCAGAGGGACAGGAGCAGCTGGGCTGTCTACCCAGGAGTGGCAGAGACAAATCAGCCATGACAAAGGGCAAGGGGTGGGCTCAGATGAGGGGCTGCAGGGCAGAGGAGGGGTCTCTGAAGTCAAGCAGTTTGGTAAATGGGTTAACTGCAGTCGTGGGGGTGGCATGGAGTGGGCACAGGGCCATCTGCTCCACCCCTCCCAGGCAGGGGCCCTCACAGGCAACAGCACAGTGTAGCCCGGGTCTGAATCCTGGCTCTGTATAGTAGCTGTCACACTCTGTAGGGCTGTTGTCATTGCCCTTTGTTAGAGTTTGGTGGGGGCAGTGTGGCCCCTTCCTATACTGTGCCACATGGCTAGAGGATGCATTCACACCCAGTGGCTGGTGAGGGATTCAGGTCTCCATCCGGGATCTGCATACTTTGGTTATAATCGGCTTGGTGGTGTTTGGGCTGGAGACAGTCTCTGTAAGAGACATCTTTGACCTCAATGATTACGGTAGGGAAAACAGGAATCATTTCTCATTTTTTCAGACCAGGAAACCAAGGGTCAGGGAGAGAAAGGTTGTAAGGCTGTGCAGCTCATTGTTGACCCTGGAGCACATGTTTTCCTCTACTACCCGGCCACCCTCTAATCCTTCCTGCCCCTTGCTTGGGAATCAGGGCAAGCTTGGGTGGAGATGTCACACTGGCCTATTTCCCTCACTCCTTGGGTCCTCCTTGTCCTTGCCCACTTGGGTCAGGCAGATCAGTTTTCTGCTCCTTGGGAGTCATCTCCTGTGCCCCAGAACTGGCATTATGGAATATTTCCTGGTCACAGACAAATCGGTAAGCACATAAAATTGGTGCTTTGGGTAGCTCTGTCTTTTTCAGGGGCTGGTGTTGTCAAATGTGGTCCCGGACCAGCATCACCCAGGGACTTGTTAGATATGCAAACTTGAGGCCCCATCACTAACCTAATAACTCGGACTCCTGCCCAGGGAGCTGAGTTGTAACAAACCCACCAGGGGACCACAACTATTGTTTAGACAACAGAACCACTGAGAGTCAATACCTGCTGTTCGGAGCTGGGCACACCTGCAGGCCAATTCCAATCTTGCCTGATTTGCAAACAGAAGCCACTCAACCTGTCTGGGTTATTTCCTCCTCTGTAAACTCGTGTTCATATTATGAGGTTTACAGGGAAAGGTGCTTAGCATTAGCACAAGGCCTGGCATGAATCTGAGAAATATTAACCCCAAGGCTGGTTGGAAATAATGGGCTATGAAGTGGCTTTGTTCACTGAAGGTGCCCAGGAGTATCAGTGTGCTCAGCTTGCTATGATAAAACACCATAGCCGGGGAGGCTTATACAGAAAAGAAATTTATTAATTTTTTTTGTTTTATAGCTGTGTCCTTACATGGTGGAAAGGGTGAATATGAACATTTGCGCTGCCAGGTGTGGTGGCACGTATCTGTAATCCAATGACTCAGGAGGCTGAGGCAGGAGGATCACAAGTTCAAAGCCAACCTCAGCAACTTCACAAGGCCTTAAGCAACTTAGTGGGACCCTGTCTCAAAAAAAAATTAAATAAATAAAAAGGCTCTGGGGGGTGTAGCTCAGTGTTCAGTGGTTAAGCACTGCTGGGTTCAAGCCACAGTACCAAAAAAAAAAAAAAAAAAAAAAAGAGCAAAGAACACTTGGGCCTCTTATAAGGCCATGAATCCCATTTACAAGGGCTCTCCTAAATTTAAACTCCCCCCACTCTTGTCCTAAATGCCATCACCACAGAGAGAAGATTTCAACACGAGTTGACGCAAACATTTACACCATAGCAGTGACTCGGGTGCTGATGGTGGCCATGCTTGACTGCAAATGAGTCTTTTACTTAACTGCGGGCTGAGCCGGATTCAGCTCAGCCTGTGTCCATCCTTCCTGGCATTGTGGAGCCAAATCCATCCAAGCCCCAGGACCTTTCCGCTTGTTCCCACCATGGGAACAAGATCATCTAGCGGGGAAAACCAACGACCAGAGAGGGTCATGTGTCTTCTGCAGGTGTCTGGGGAATGGAAGGTAAGGGCAGAGAACCACTGCCACCGGGAAAGGGCCTGATCTGTCAAACAGGTGTAGGGCAAAGGTCATTACAAGGCTCCCCTGCCTGGCAGGGTCTCTTGGTTTCTGAGCAACCCCTGCCATCCTAACTGGTCATTCCACCTGGCAGGGAGACTCAGGCACGTGCCAGGACTACGGTCCAGTTTGACCTCATCTGAGGGTGACTCGGGGGTGCTGTGCACTGGGAATAGGGGAACAGTTCAAGGAGCTGTCCTGAGGCTTCCAGAATCCTGCCCCTCCTCCCCGGCTCTCCCATCCTGAGTCAGGATGACTTGGTCCCTGAGCTTATAGGAATTCCCCAAGGGCAAACACTGGATCCTCTTCATGGGTATCCTGGTACCACAGTCTCACACAGCAGGTACCTAATAAATGCTGGATGAACCAGGCCTGGGAGCACACACCTGTAATCCCAGCAAGTTGGGAGGCTGAGGATGAAGGATCACAACTTCAAAGCCAGCCTCAGCAACTTTGAAAACAAAAAATTAAAAAGGGCTAGGAATATGGTTAAGTGCCCCTGGTGCAAAAAAGTAAATTAACTAAAAAAAGCTTGGTAGGTAAATGACTGCCAAATGGATGAGGAGGGGTCAGCTGACTGATTCACGGCCAGGAGGGGCAACCTAGAGGTCAGACCTTACCCGCATCCCTCTCCACTCATTGAGAAGACTCACCTTCCTCTTGCTTGGCCTGAGTTTCCTCATGAACTGGGAGGCAGTTGGTCAGGTGTCCACAGAGGCCCTTCTCAATCTCCCAATCCCTGTCCTGATGGGTCAGGAGCAAGTCCCCTCCAGGCCTGCCCCAGTGCCCAAGGCCTTGGTGTAGTGCAGCCCCACAGGCTGCCCCCAGAGAAGGCCAGGGACACAAGCAGTCCTGGCCTCTGTCTGCAGGGTCCTCCAAAGACCCAGCGTTTTATCTCAGGTTGTGGCAGAGTCAGGTCCCTGCCTGGGTCACTGGGCTCAGCAAGAATGAAGAAACACTTCCTGCCACGCAGAGGGAGCTCCTGCTCAGGGGAGGGTGGGGCTTCCTGACACCTCCTGCAGTCAGCTGAGGGGCCTGAGAACCCCCAAGAGGAGTGTGGAGCACTGGTGGTGGCTGAGAGGGTTGGTGCCAGCCCCAGGCTGGCTATCCCTCATAATCATGATAATGGATGCCCTCTGAGCACCTGTGTGCTTTCCCCTTACCAAGCCCTCTTAAAGGGAAGGCAGCATCCTCCTAGCTGGGAACAGGGAAGCCCAGAAGGTGAGGTGGGCGAGACAGGGCTGTGGGATGGCAAGGGTTCTTCCTGGGGTGGGGAGGCTCTAAGAATGGGCTCAGCACAGGCAGAGCCGCTGCCTACCTCTGCCCCTCCATATCAACAGGGCGGCCAGGTGAGCCTCCCTGCATGCAGCTCAGGGAAGGGCAGGTCCTCGGGGGTCTGTCCTCAGATGGCCTGGGACCTGCTGGGCATATCCGGCTCTGGGAGCTTCTGCTGTTCTCTGTGAAATGGTAACAGGGGGACTTGCCCCTGCCCCACGGGGATATTTGAGGAGGAGTTGTTCGCAGATAACACAAGTAAAAAGTGGAGCACAAGCACCAACACACACAGTAGGTGCTCAGGAAAATATGTTCTGAGGAGAACCGTAGGGGCCAGTGATCACTGGTCTTGTCCTGCTGCTAGGGCCTCTGGAGGAGGAGGGAAATGCCAGGCAGATGCCCATGGTGGGGGGCAGGTGGCTCAAGTCCCCTTGGCAGAGGCCTCTGGAGGAGGGAAATGCCAGGCAGATGCCCTCCTGGGGGGGGGAGGGGTCCAGGTGGCTCAAGTCCCCTTGGCAGAGGCTGCTGGAAGAGGGAAATGCCAGGCAGATGCCCACCTGGGAGGGGAGGGTCCAGGTGGCTCAAGTCTCCTTGGCAGAGGCCTCTGGAGAAGGAGAAAAATGCCAGGCAGATGCCCTCTGGGAGGAGGGGGCAGGTGGCTCAAGTCCCCTTGGCAGAGGCCCTGAGCTCAGGGTCTTGCCCAGTTCCAAAGCCGAAGACCCCAGGAAGCCAGTCAACATGAGCGGGAGGCAGATGCACAGTGAGGGCCTCTCAGAAGCACAAGATCGACTGTTTATTGATTTTGCTCTAAAATACTGTACATTTAAAAGAACTCCTAAACTCAGAAGACAACAGTTTCTGGTAAGTCTGCGGCACAGGAAGGAGCATTTCTGCTGGGACACTGCGGTGACAGACAGACGCACCCACTTTCCAAGCAACACCTGCACTAGCTCCAACACCAAGGAGCGCAGCATGGAGGGTCGCTTGGGCTACCTGGGTAAAGGCCCTCCTGCATCCTCCCTCCGCCTGCCACGTGGGACTTCGAAGGGACCTGTGCAGTGGGTGAGACCCAGCTTCTGGGAGCTCCAAGGAACATGGTGACAGCACAGCCTGCAAGTACAGCAGACCTGGGTCCCGGCAAGATGCTGGAGCCATAGTTGCCAGTGAGGACAGCCTCCAACCAGAGGCCAGGGCCAACTCGGAGCCCAGGGGAGGTCCCTCCAGTTAGCCAGTCAAGCCCCCAGCTTGAAGCCACCATAGGCTTCAAGCAGTTTACATGACACCCACATTCAGAAGCTGTTAAATCTCATTTAAATGCTAGTTGAACTCTTTAGATTCTCTGAATATCAAATAATATATACAGATATACACCAAGACATGACAGTCCAATATGAAGCATCTTAATCTATAGATGCACTTGCTGGAAAAGCTCATCTTTTACTTTTTAACCTTTCAAATCACTGACAAAATTGTTAATTTGTACAATAAAGTTTTAAGCAATAGAGTGAAAATAATTTTTAAATATGGCAACTCTGGGGAGTCTACAAAAGGTCGTCTCTGCAGTGCACGTTCAGCGTGGATGCCCCGCGGCAGCAGGCCCTCTCCTTCCTGCCAGGTCTCTTGCTGAGGACATCCCTTGTCCTGCGGCCCTGCACTCGCCTCAGGAAGAGGCCTGGCTGACGCGCAGCACAGCCGCAATGGAGGTACTGTGTCCTTGAGATGGTGCGGTTCAGTCTGCACCATCATTACGGACAGATGAAGGAAGAACAGGCTTATAAAAAGGTACAGCTGTACATAGCCTTTAAATTAAAAACCTCAAAATCTTTACTAAGAAATTGGCATGTAAGTTTGTTCGTTTAACTTACGGGTATGGGACTCATCAGAGAAAATAATCAGTGGAACAAGAATCAGTGTAACCCACCATTGACTTGGAAGAGATAAGGTTGAGAATAGACAGATCCATGATAAGCCAACGCAGAGCCAGCGGGGGCAAGGAGGCCTGGCCTGCTCACTACATCTTCCTATGCCGGATCTCCCCAGGTGCACTTGGAAAGGGGCTGAGTCCAGGTGAAATGACCAGCTTGCCTGCCTTCAAAGGACACCAGGGGGCCGAGAAACCATCTTCCGCAGGTAGAGTGGATGCCCACATGGCTGCTGGGGGCACCAGAGGTGCTGCTGCCCAGGTCGAGGCTAACGGAGCTCCTGGGCCAGCCACTTCCATCCCTCCGCCAGCCTGCTCATGGCCTGTCACTGGATGGCCTCGACATAGTTGGCTGGGTACAGGCCAACCTGCCCGCTGTCTAAGCGGCCTTTGCACCAGCCCTGCTCATCTTCGTCCTCTATCTTGGTCAGCTCATCTCCTGCAAAACAGAGGTAGTGGCCTTAGTGAGAGGGCAGGTGGCACTGAGCCAACACTAACAGAGGAGAGCCTAATGGAGGGTGCTTCTCTGTCTTGGGTGGAGGGTCAGGCAATCTCCTGAGGATGGGGCAGGGGTCTGGTTATTTCTCTGCTAAACTGCACTCAAAGCTGCTGCTTTAGTCCTAAGGGCCTACCAGATTGAAACAGCTCTCACACAGCGATCCTAGAGCAACTGGCCTCAAAGACACTGTATAGGCGAATGCTACAGACCTGGCCTCCACCTTCCTGCCTCTCCCCCGTCATCACAATCCAGGCCCTCACTGCTGTCTCCTCTAGACCCCAGACAGCCAGCTCTTCCTGTACCTGTCTAGCACTTGAGGCCAGGGTCTCTGGACTCCAGGTTATGCGATGGCCAGGGACAATGTCTGACCACCAGACCTATCATTCCATACCCAGCATCTGGCTCAGGGCTTGTGCAAAACGATATCTGTCACCCTTCCTTAAGTGCTGAGATGGAAATCACAGGCTATTCTGGAATCTTCCCTGGCTCTATGTGTGGCTTCATTTATCTTTTTTTCTTTTCTTTTCTTTCTTTCTTTCTTTTTTTTTTTTTTTTTTTAACTAAGACCTGAAGAAGCCCCATCTTCAGGCAAGGCTTTGCTGGAAGGAGAGACAGACATGAGAGAAGTGGACAGAGCCTCGTCCAGGGAGACAGATGAGGAGACAAGACTGACAGTGTGACCAGCGCAGTGACAGGTCCCATGTTTGCCTGCTAAGGGCAAGCAGAGCAAGGGCTAGCAGCTACCTGAACAGGTGGCTTCAAGAATTTGCCAGCCCAAATGTCCTCAGCCACAAGCAGTGGTGGGAAGCTCACAGCCCCGGGTACTCTCATCTTTATTGTTAAGTTTGCAGCTTTGATTTTCTCTTTGGCATTTTGGTACATTTCTCAGAATGAGACGAAATTTCCCCAAAGTGAGGATTCTTTGCTTAGCAACATGCCTGTGGCATCTTCTGTGTGCAGCAGTATCAGGTAAAGATGCCTCTGGGGATCATTCTGGGAGCTTCCAGGACTCCCAGAACTGCCTGGGTTTCACTTCCAGAGCCACCACTCACTGGCTGGGAGAGCTGGGCACTTTCCTTGGCTGCAGAAGGAGGATGCCGTGGGGGTGACAGCTAAACACACAGGGCCCCTAGGAGGTGGTGAGCCTGGTGCTGACCTCACCCTCTACTCCCACCTGGCAAGGTGCTTCTCCCGCTGGGCTCTCCTGTCTGCAACAGGGCTCCTGCAAGCCTGGAGCAAGCACAGGGGCTATGGAGTCTGTGCCCACAAGGAGCTGCCAGCTTCCCTACCCCTTCTGGCCACATGTCCAGCCTTCAAAGGCCACTGTGCCTGCAGGCCCAGCTCCAGTGCTCCCACATTTGTGTGGAGGCGGCAGTGGTGCAGGAGAGGCTGCTGGGGGGTGATGCTGCCATTGGGCTGAGAGTCCAGAGGTGAGGGCTCTGAGCATCAAGCCCAGACAGCAACCAGCAGCCAGAGCCTGCTGAGCGCAGTAGCTGGGAGCTGTTTTCACACGGTAGGAAAGCAAAACCACAGAAAATGGACTGGAAAGTGGAAAAGTGTGACATGATAATTTAAAAACATTTATTTTTAATCAGTTTTTAAAAACATTTGTTTTATATGTACAGATGGATAGCGCGTGAGCGAGGGGGAGAGGGGGGAGAGGGAGAGAAAGTTAATCTTTATTTATTTTTTTACATGGTTTTTATTTTTCTGATGCTTAGTTGTGCATGTGGTGCTGGGGTTTGAACCCAGGTCCTTGTGTATCCCAGGCAAGTGCTCTGCCACTACCTCTCCAGCCCTTATCAGTTTGTTTTTGACAATTTACTTGCAACTAGAGGAGCCATTTTAAATCTATAAAACTGTTGTCAAGTCCAATAGGTAAGATGCAAAAAGAATTAGAAAAACAATTAAATCAACAAAGTAGTAGGTAAGCACCGGAATCACTGATATCAGAAAAGTGGATGAAGATGGCTTACAGGTACATAAAAAAGCCTTCGAGGGGCCAGGCACATGACTCTGCCTGGTAGAGTACTTAGTAGCACATGCAAGGCCCTTGGTTTGATTCTCAGCCCACCAAAAAAAAAAAAAGAGAGAGAGAGAAAAGAAAACCTAGACTGGCAAGAGGCACCCAATTACCAATGCTGGGGACAGGTGTCTGGGGCAGCTAGCTGGCCTTACTGGGGAGGGAAGGGAGCTGCCATACACTTCCTCCTGTGTTGCTGAGCTCTGGCCTGGCCTCCCTCTTCTGGGAAGGGTAGATCTGGTGCTGGCTTTGAGGAAGGGCATGGCCTGAGGCCACTGCAGCCTCCATAGGCAAACTCTGAGATAGCGCTTTCCAAACTGAGAATTCCGGCCCATTTTGGTGAACTGCTGCCAGCATTAAAAAGAAGAGACATTGGACACTGGGGCTGGAGCGGTGGCTCAGCAGTTAGGGCGCTTGTCTGACATGCACAAGGACATGGGTTCGAACCCCAGCACCACGTACACAACCAAGTGTTGGAGTAACCAAAGCCACATAAAAATCTAAATAAAGTTGATTCTTTCTCTCTCTCACTGTCCCTCTCTCTTTAAAAAAAGAGAGAGAGAGAGAGAGAGAGATGTATGTGGGGCTGGAGCAGAGGCTCAGTGCAGCACTTGCCTGGCATGCATGAGAACCCAGGTTCAAAACCCAGCACCACGTATACAACTAAGTGTCCAAGAAACAAATGCCAGATGAAAAAATAAAATTGATTCTTTCTCTCTCTCTCCCTAAAAAAAGAAAAAAAAAAAAAAAGACACAGGATAGAAAACATGCAGGCAGAGCACACGTAAACAGGGTCCAGACTGTGTAAAACCAGAATTTCAGCTACTGGCTACAGGCTGTGTGGGAAGGTGTGCCCACAGCATGGCTACAGAAGGGATGAGGGGTGCTGCCTGAGTCAAGTTCATAGCAAGGGCTTCTCTGGGGTCTGGGCAAAGCCTGGCACTCCTGAGGGCCCCTGTGACAGCTGGGCCCTAGGGAGAGGAAGGTTCCCTCAGGGACCATGGGACTGGCTGCGCTGAGTGTGTGGAGCACCTGGTGGTCCTGGCAAGGGGGCACTCCAGCATGACTAGGTGGTGCCCCATGGTGCCCTGCCTCTGTCCAGCAAGGGCAGGCATCTTGGAGAGGCACGAAGGCACCTCCCTGTTCTCTCAGATTCAGCATGGAGCACCTGCTACTTTTGAGACAGAGGGGGAAGTGCGGCAGAGTGGACCCACACTTGGACCAGAAGGGCCTTTCCAGCAGGACATATGCCCTCACCCACGGGGCTGGGGGTGCTTACCAGCCTTGAAGCTCAGCTCATCATGCTCCTGACCCTCATAGTCGTAGAGCGCCCGGACTCGCACTTCCGTCCCTGAGGTGGTGTCCTCGTCAAATGGGTTGGAGTCCCCGTTGGCATCCGTGGAAGAGAAGGGGTTGTTAGACTCGTCGTCAGACCAGTCAGTGGGGTAGCTCTGGGTCTTCTCGTAGCTGCTCACACTGCAACAGAGGTGGTCAGGGGCCCTCAGCATGGAGCTGGCGTAGGACATGAGGCCCCAGCCTCTGCCCTTGGGGCTAAGGGCTCCCTGTGACCTCTAGCCTGGGTGGAGCCAGATCCCTGTGAGAATTCATGCCACTCTCACCCATCCTGAACCCCCAACAGAGGGCCAGGAGGCTAGAGATGACCCCCATCAATGGCTGCAGAGGCAGACTTGGGCTGGCTCCAGCAGGCCCCCAGCACTGATTGCCTGTGTTCCTGTGGCAGTGGTGCCAGGCCTTGAAGGGTTAATGCAGGACAGAGAAAAAGCAACCAAAGAGCATTAGCTGTGCCCGCCCCAGGAAGTGGAGAAGCCAGACTGCA
Source organism: Aplodontia rufa (assembly GCA_004027875.1). Lineage (NCBI taxonomy): Eukaryota > Metazoa > Chordata > Mammalia > Rodentia > Aplodontiidae > Aplodontia > Aplodontia rufa. The sequence goes on from PVKS010001190.1 coordinate 75,247, forward strand.
GCAGCCGGCAGTGGCCTGCTATGCAGAGCGGTGCCCACCTCCTGCAGGCCTCATGCACTGCTGGAGTGCAGAGCGGGGCAAGACCCCGAGAGAGAACCTTGGACAGAGAAAGGGAGACACAGAGCGAGCGAGGCGGAAACCAGAAGGAAACGTGTGTTCACCAACTTTTTGGCCTTAATGTCCTCCTTCTCACTGACGGTGCTGCCCGTGTCGTCCTCATCCTCAAAGGGGTTGTAGCTGGACTGTGACTGCGCAGACTGGGCGGGGTTGCTCACGACACTAAGGTTGCTATGGGGAGAGACAGAGCTTTCAGGGACCCCAGCTGGGGACCCCCAAGGGTCCAGATGACTCCCAGCTGCAGGATCACAGCACCACTTCCTCCAGGACACATTAATTCTTCATACAAATGGAGGAGGAGTATGTCGCGTGAACAAAAAGTTATTTTAGCAGAACATGTGTCTATACCTTAGCTATTCGACATGATTCAAGAGTCTAAAGATAGCAAGACGACCATTTTCCTTCCTTGCATCTAGTTGGCATCAGTGTGGAACAGAGGCCATGGGGTGGGTGATGGGCCACAGCTGGCAATGAGCTGTTACTGGCTCAGGGCTTCTCCAATCTTCCCCTCCCCCTGTTCCCAGGGGGCTGATCCAGTGTCGTAGAAAGCCAGGGGCTTCCCTGGAGGACAATAGCCTCGTGGGGCTGTTCTGAGATCTCCATACCCAGGGCACACCACCTCCTCCTCTTTGTTATTGCAGGGCTTAGCAGCAGCTCCCTGGTTTTCCTGAGGCTGCAGCTTCCAGAGGCAGGACCAAAGGTTTCTGTGCAGCCCTTCCCAAGAAGAATGGAGCGTCTCTTCAGTGTTGGAGGGAGGTGACCCGTTCTCACAAGTCTATCAGCCACCTCCTGTGTGACAGACAGGTCCAGCATGGAGACCAGAGAGGCTGGGAGCAAGGGGGATGAGAAGGGGCTGCAAGGTGCTAAGCACTGGATGGGGGTGAGCGAGGGGGCAACACAACAGTCAAGAAAGGAGTTGGACATCCCACCAGGTAACTCTGGACTGATGCGCTTGCCCTCCGCTGGGCCACACTGCCTCCCATCTCCAAGTCCAGGGTTTGGGCAGCAGGAACTTTATCTCAGCACCCACCATCCCAGCGCTGGGGAGTGGCGGCAAGGAAACATCCCAAGTGGCACCTAGTGACCTGAACGGCCATCAACTTCCTCGTGCGCTGCAGCCTGGTATGGAGCACTGGATGCAGGCTGTTGGCCGCCCACATATAGGCCATGCACTCTCCTCTCCTTGGGACCCGTCTCAGCAGACTCTTCTGCAGGGCTCGATGCAGGGCAGCCACATTGTACGGCAGCTCTGGCCACCCTGGAGCCTACCAGGCCTCCTCCTTCCCATCCTGTGTCCCAGCACATGGTGGGCGGCCTGATTTCCAGGTCAGATGCCCACTACTGAGCCCACCTGCCCAGACCATGTGCACAGTGGCAGAATAAGGACCAGCCACATCTGTCTGGGGGTCCTGTGAGGCTTAGTGCCTGGGGCTATGGGCAGGCCATGGCCACCTGGGCCATGTCTTCCTGAGAAGACCTGGTCACAAGGTGACGGTTGGTGAATGTGGCATAGAGTCCTCTGGGAAAGTCCTCTAAGAAAGCCTCCTATATAGCACACATACTTTGCAGAAGGTTCTAACATCCACGGAGCCACCCCTTCTATAAACAACCAATTTTTAGAAAGCAACTAGCTCAGAAATAACCACAGCCTTGCTGGAGATGTGGCTCTGTGGTAGAGCGCTTGCTTGGCATGTGCGAGGACCCGGGTTTGATCCCCAGCACCACATATAAAACCAAGTGGTTGAAAAACAAAAGCTGGAGCGGTGGCTCAGTGGTTACAGTGCTTGCCTGGCATGCCTGAGGATGCGAGTTTGAAACCCAGCACCACGTACACAACGAAGTGTCGGAGAAACAATGAAACCCACATGAAAAACTAAATAAAATTCTTTCTCTCTTAAAACAAAACAAAATAAAACAGATTAAAAAGTAAAGTTAATTCTCTCTCAAATAAATAAGTAAAGCTCTCAGCAAGGGTGAGGTTTGAAATATGGACACGTGACAGCCCCCTGCCCCTCCCTCACTGGTTTCTGCACAAAGCATGGGAAGAAGACCTCAATTCTGGCAGGACTGGAACTGCTGAAGGGCTCCAGCAACAGTGTGCACCCATCTGCCATGTCCCACAAGGCAATACCCCGGGGACACAAATGACCAGTCCTCCCCTTCCCCTGGCCTGACACTCGCTCATGGAAAGGCTCCCTCTCTGGTCTTTCAGTAACTCCAGCACCAGGCAGAAAGAAGCTATTGACAGATGCACTTGGACTGCTGCCCAGACCTCAGCAGCCCAGAGAGCTTCGGGAGAGATGTCTGGGGGAGCCTTCTACCACCAAGAACACCCCTATGTGTCCAAGTTGGGGACACCTCCCCTAGGATGACCTCTGGAGGCTGTGCCTGCCGCCCACCTGCCAGGCTTGCTCTGCATGGATTGGTCGCCCGTCTGGCTGATTCCTGTCAGGGTGATGCCATCGGTGGCCTTCTTCTTCTCTCTTCGGCTGAGAGTTCGATTCAGGTCTGCAGACCACTCCTAGGCAACAGGGACCGGGAGGAAACCAAGAGGGTTCATTTGTTGGGAAGTCACAGTGATAAAAACACCCATCTAGTAAGACAGTCATGTGCCCTGTGCAGTCAGTGACATTTACCATCATGGGTTCTGCTCTCCCTCATTTCTCAGCAGACCTCAGTCTCCCCAACAGCTGCCTGAGGCCCCCAGAGGCCTCAGCTCCATCCTTACTCTTCATAGGGCCTGGAGATCAGCACCCTTACAACCACAGGGCCCTTGCGACTGGCAACCCTGACCCCCAGGAGAAATGGGTGTGTGGGTGATGAGAGAACCAGTGCTGAACCTCCCAGCCCCACTTCCTGCCCACCACAGCTTTCAGCCTCTGTCCCTGCAGGCCACCATGGTCTCCAGCAGCCTTACCAAGTATCCTTAAGCCTCCCAAGTAAGTAGACAGGAGCCAGTCCCCTGGGGAGCCTAACTGGGGCACATGGCTTGTCCTGAGGTGCTAGGATCATTCCCACTTACACATAAAACACTGCAGGGACCTCAGCAGTCCTGCAGAATGGGAAACTCAACCCTGAACGGCAACTAAGATCAGGGGCTGGGTGGCTGCTACATAGGAAAACAGGAGATAGGTGGGCTCTGACCACTCAAGTCTCCAAGGTGCCCCTTCCTTGAGTAGGTGGTAGACCTGGGCCCTGGATCCAAATCCATAGGGACCTCGCCCACTAATTACTCTGCTGACCAGGATAAGCTGACTGAGAACTCAGGTAGACCCTCACTGTTCCCCACAGGACCTCTGAATATAGACCTATCCTGACAAGGTGGCTTCCAAAGGCTGATGGGATTGGCCTCAGTGACTGTGGAAGGAAAGGCCAGCAGCTAACAACCCTGCTGCAGAGCTGGGGACACCCAGTCAGCAAGTGATTGTCGATGTTCCTGGTGAGCAGCTCCCTAGAGATTCTGAAGGCCTTCAGCATCACCTACAGCACCCTGGACCACCAATGTACCATTGCTACACCTAAGGCTGCCTAATAAACAGGACAAATGTCGACAAGAGCCTGGCTATGGGTCCAGGTCCCTTCTGGGAGGATGGGATCACAGCCTCCTCACCTCAAACTGCGGCCAGTTCATGGCCATGCCAGGCCCATGATTGGCTCGGAACCACCTCAGGTCCTCTACCGCGTCAGCTGCTTTGATGCTTTGTTCCAGGTCACGGTAAATGGCTTTGTAGCTAAACCAGAGAAGAAAGCACACACTGTGGAAGGCAGGGCCAGCGGCCACTCATCCAGCCCAGGGCCAGCTGCAGCAGACCCGAGGTCTCTGTAGCCAGTGTGAGCCGATTTCCCAGACACATCAGGAGCACCCTCCCCAGCAAGGGGAAGACACCACATGCACAAATTGGGACAACCCCACCACAGCTTGGCTTCCAACAAATGAGCAGTCACTTAAACCAGATGGCAATCAATGAGCTCTGCTCTGTGTCAGATGACAGTCACAGGCAGGTCAAGTTAAGGGAGAGGCAACTGCAGAGTGTCAAAAGCCACCTCCCATATAGCCCTCAGGAAAGCCACAGGCAAGCCGGGCACAGCGGCACAGGGCTGTAATCCCAGGAATTTGGGAGGTAGAGGTAGGAGGATCACAAGTTCAAAGCCTCAGCAACTTAGCGAGGCCCTGTCTCAAAATAAAAAATAAAAAGGGCTGGGGATATGACTCAGTGGTTGAGGGCCCCTGGGTTCAATCCCTGGTACAAAAAAGAGAAGAAAAGAAAGCTGGAGGTAACCAGTCAGCCCAGGCAGTATGCAAAGGTTGCCTGAGTGGCAGAGCACCCACTGCACCTGGGGGCATTCCTCTGGCAGCTCCATCCACTCACCCTCCTGGGAGGGAAGAGCTTGGATCCAGGCTGCATCTGATGTTTTCACTTATCATCTGTATGCCTGGCAGATCAGTTACCTTCTCTGGAAGGTAAACAGGCATCTTGCGCTCTGATAAGGAATGAATTTGTCCTCCAAGACAGACATATTGGAGTTCTAACCCCAGGAATTTGTCCTTATTTGAAAACAGGGTCTTAACTGATACAATCAAGTTAAAATGAGGACATTAAGGTGGTCCTTAACCCAACAGGACTGGTGTTCTTTTAATATGAGGACTTGGACTAGATACAGAAGAAAGGCACCGCAATGAAATACTTGGAGAGACGGCCAGGGGCCTAGAGTGATGTGGTCACAAGCCTAGGAAGCCAAGAATTCTAGCAGACTCCAGGAGCTGGAAGAGGCAGGAGGGACTGTCCTAGAGGGAGTCCGATATAGCCCATACCTTGATTTTGCACTTCTGGCTTCTAAAACTGTGAGATGATAAACATCTCTGGGTTTTGAGCTGCCCAAATTTTGGTCCTATTACACCAGCCCAATGATGTGACCAGCCACCTATCCCCAGTGGCTTGGAAGACAAGGTCAGTTACATGCAGGGCAGAAGTTACTCCATGTGCAGAAGGCAGGGCACAGGACCCCCCCTCCCCCAGCCCTGGCCAGCTGTGCATCCCCTGACAGGTCACTTAACCCTCACCCACCCTGTTTCCTCATCAATGAGACAGGGATAATGCTGTCTATTTTTCAAGGCTGTCGTAAAGATTAACTGCATGGTAGTAGGTGGCCATGCAATAATTATTTCTTTTCCCTCTTTTTAATCAAAAAGATGACAAAGGGGATATAATATCTTATAAACAAATCTTGACCTCTGATTTGTTTCTTCATGTCTCTGCCAAATAGATGGCAAAAGTAGACCTTTGCCAACGTTCCCAGTAAGTCTGGAGTTCTGACCTGAGGCGAGCATCATGGGAGCAAAAACAAGAAGGGCACAGAAGAATTACCATGGCTCCTGTGTCACAATTCTGAACCAGGTCTCTTAAGGGATGTGCACACCCCCTGGGGATCTAGAACCACTGAGAAGGGCAAGCTGACAAGATGAGAAGGACCTTGAGAAGGATCTCAACATTAGCCTGGAAAACGCTGGACTCATGTTCAGGTGGAATCCAAATCTGCCAGCGGTGGCTGCTTGTACCGATGGCCCCAGAAGACGCAGACCTCCCTTCCTGCCCAGAACCACAGAGAGCTGGCAGCACAGACCTCACGCCCGGCTGTGGGACACTGCACTGGCTGTGCTACAGGGCGCTTGGCATGAGGGACCCTGTGGGACACTGCACTGGCTGACGCTACTACCCAAGTGTGCAACACGCAGCACAAGTCCCATCCAAAAGCAGCACCCCTCTGACCATCAGCCTGTTTTCCAGCTGGAGGGAACTTACCCAGCCACATTGGACAAGTCCAGGTGCTTCTGCACCTCCAGCATGACCTCCCGGAAGAAGCGGAGCCGCTTCTCCTCGAACTGCTGGCACTGCTCGAACACCTGCTCCATGTTCTCCATGTACTGGGGAGTGCTCTGGTCCAGCTCCTTCAGGGCCTTCTCGTACTTGTCTTTGGTCTAAACGAAAACCCAGGCACAAGACAGGCTCATTTCCATTCCATTCACCCTGCCCACTGCACAGCTTCTCAGGCCCCACAAGATTTTGAACCCAAAGGACAGGCGCTCTGGACTCAGACAGACTTTAAGTTCAAGTCCCAGGCCCCTGCTTCCACATACCTGCACTGCTGCTCACTGAAGTGAGGCTTGAACAGGTAAAGTGGTGGTCACTGTGGAACTCAGGGTGGTGGTACCAAGCACCTCACACATCTGTGTCCTTTCTGCCTGTGGGAAGGGCCATGCTGGGCCACCCTGCAGCCCTGGCTCTGGTCCCCACCAGCAATGGCTCAGTGACTCACCATAGCAATGAGGTCACTGCTTTAAGTGCCACAGGGCCTGGGCTGAACCCCAGAGCTGTTTTCTTGGAGCCTCACTTTTCCTTCCAAAAAAATTGGGAACACTTCTTATGCCACAGTGTTCTGAGATTAAGCAACAGGCACAAAGTGGCATGAAGGGGACATTCACAAGCCTCGTCCCTCGTCCTCCAGCCCACTCTACCCCTCACACCACTGCTCTCCCCAGCTGAGAAGTGGTTTCATGAGCAAGGAAACATTAAGAGCAGTGCCCTACCACAAGAGCATCTGGGGAGAGCTAGAAAACATGGAGGCCCCTAAGAAGTGGCTAATGAGAGTGCCTGGCAGGCATGTGCTGGGGAACTTCCCACCCTCCCCACCTGACATCATGCTGGCCCACTGATCTGCTGGCCAGGGGGTTTTGTTTTCTGGGGGTCGTCTCCTGGGATGACATGAGGGACAGCAGTGCTGGGGCCACCTTTCTTGCAGCGTTCTCCATTATGAGACCCTGAGAAACGGGGGAGTGACCAGGGGGTCCAGCTGGGAACTTTGCTTTGGTCTTCCTGTCACATGTATGGGGGGCCTTCTGAGTCCTCCCAGCCTGCAGGCCTCTGCAGCATTGTCTCTGCTCCCCCAGGACCCTGAGTCTACTCTGTCCATTCTGCCTCCCTCCCAGTTACCTGTGACTCAGGCCCTGGGAAACCCCTTTGTATATTCCAAAGAGACCTGTAGTTGAACCTGAGCCCAGGAGTGCCCTACCTCTAAACTACATCCCCAGCCCATTTTACATTTTGAAACAGGATCTCACTAAGTTGCTGAGACTAACCCCAAGTTTGCAATTTTCTTGCTTCAGCCTCCAAGGTAGCTGGGATTATAGGTGTGCACTACCTTGTCCAGAAGAGACCCCCTTTCTTGAAGCCTTCCCCAATCTTCTGAGATTGCCAGGGCTCCTCTCCTGGCATCTGTGGTTTTGGTTTCCATTCTGAGTTCTCAAAGATACCCAAGCTTGAGTCCTCCAGGAGCACAGGAGAAGGAGGTCATCCCCACCAGTGTTGGGGATATCCCCAGCAGGAAGGACACATCAGGAAGGGAGTTCCACAGCTACTGTGGTTATTCACCATCTCCATAGCACTGCCCTGTGCCCACTCCCCAGAAAGCCTTTCTAGGAGCCCCAGCTCAGGTATGTGAGACACAGGGCAATGGGCATGAACATCCAAGCACTGGGGACTAGATGCGGGAAACAGATGGCTTCCTGGGAACCCTTGCAGTGCCAGTGGATGCTCCCATCCCTGGACTCCCCCTGTCCCCAGTCTGTGCGGCAAGTGGTGAGCCAGCTCTTCCCCCAGCATGGCACCTGTACTACACCGGGTCGTCACTGTTCAGGAGACTCACAGAGCACCCAAAAAGTTCTCAGGGAATATTCACAGCATGTGTGGAGAGGCAGCCCTCACCCTTGTGTGGACTGGAGGATACTAGCACTGACTCCAAGAACTTTCTCTCAGATACATAGGGCAAGATGCAGTCCCTGCCTGGCCAGCAAGAAAGACAAAAGTCCTTGTGCTACCCGTGAGTGCTGGCTTTCAGAAGGGCAGGGGAGCAACCAGGCTCTTCTGCAGGACTCTAAGGCCACACAGACCTCTGAAGCACCTACATCACTGGCAGAACACAGATGGGGAGGGCCCAGGAGGGAACCCACTATAAAGGGCCCCAGCTACCCTACACACACTTCACATCTGACATCTTGTCTGGGGCCTGTTCTGCAAAACCACAGCTTTGATGTGTCTGTTCTAGGTAGTTGTGAAACAGTCTGCCTGACTGTCTCTGTCTCTCTCTCACACACACACATGTGCGCACACACACTTCACCTTTCTTCCAGGCACCCTCTTGGTGCACCTACCTCTCTGGATCCTGGCCAGGGCTGTGCATCCCTCACTTCCAGCAGGTAGGCCCAGGTCCTCATTTGGTTCCATGGGGAGGCACCTGGAGTATTTCACAACCCCCTAATTCCTGACCCCACCCCAGGAATGGGGGCAAGGCACTGCTCCCCAAGGGATTCTGATACTCCATGGACTCCCACAGATGACATTTCTACCCTAGCAGGGGGAGCAGCATAGAAGGGCAGAGGTGCCAGGATCAGAATCCCTGCTGTCACAAAGCAAGCATGCTACCACCTAATCCACAGGGCATGGTGAAGCTCCTGTGAGGCCTGGAAATGCTGGTGGGTGACTGGGAGTCAGCTCAGGGCTCCTGCTTCTCCTTAGAGCCTCGTGTTCTATTGGAGCACAGCCCTCGCTGACTTTAGTCCATCTGCTCCTGCAAACCCAGGCCTGACTGAACCACAGAGGCAGGTTCTCAGCCAGGGTGTCTTCTAGCCCAGCGCCTTACCTCAGAGCACAGTAGGGGAGGTGGAGCCCAGGGCCCAGCCCCTTACTTTCAAGAAACTTATAAATTACAACATGCTGCCTAGTTTTTATCTCCTGTGATTCTGGGATCTTTCGGGAAGCATCATTACCAGTATCTGTGGGGCACTTCAGCTTACAAAGTGCTTTTACGAAATCATCTCCTACGATCTTCTCGCTAACCCCTGGAGGCACATCTCCTTTACAAGGGGAACAGAAACATGCCCAGGATGCCACACTGCCTGGGCACTGTCCCCTCTTCAAAAGCCACTGCCCTGCTTCCCTAGCTCCTGCGTGCTCTGCCAAGCTCTCTGGGGCCTGGCACTGCCATGGAAGCGGGACAGCTCCATCCCCTCTCCCAGCCCTCACTTTCCCAGGGGCTCCAACACAAGCCCTTTCACCCTCCATCTGCTCCATGGGGTTCTGTCCACAGCCCTCCCTCCAAGCTTCTACAGCCTCAGATCCCCACACCTCTGTCCTTCCCTCCCTGGGCACCAGCCTCCCCCAGGAAACATTCAAGCTCCTCCCTCTGCCTGGCTAGGCTACCACTGGCAAGCCAATCCTCATAACCCTCTGTCCCCTGTCACTGACCAGGCCCATTATCCCTCTGCACCCAGTGCAGGCTGCTCCTCCCTGCAGCAACCCTAGCTGTCCTTCAAGATCTCCTGGGAAGCCACAGCACCATCTCCTCCCCATCCCCTATCTGCTGAGCACTTGGCTCTACCCTTGGTCTAAGACAGATGACACAGGTGAGCTAAGGACAGCACCCCCAGGGAAGAGACGTGTTTTGTTTTGTTGACATTTCTCTCTCTATCCATCCATCCAAGCAAGCAATTGCAAAAGGCTTCCTATGTGCCAGACCTGGGAACAAGTGCCACCTGACAACATGCACATGCAACAAGGTGCAATTCACCTTCAGGACATCTTGCTTGCATTTTTCTACTTTGTCTTGCAATTTCTTGAGCTGCTCCGGGTTGAGGGACGGGTCGGCTTTGCTGCTGGCTTCCCGGGAGATGGCCAACTTCTCTTCCTTGCATGCTGCATGGTAGGCCTTCTTTGCTGCTTCTACCTACAGGGAGAAAGAGTTCTAACGGCCTCGTTGCTGAAGGTCCCGGCACCTTGCCAGAGGTTACAGAGACTGGGAGCGTGTGTGCTGTTGAATGAGAGGGAAACACAGGCACAAGCCATGTGCCCTGTCACTGCAACGAGTCACAACAAAGAACCTCATTCTGCACATAGTTATTGAGAGCCTGCTCTGTGTCACATGCAGTTCTAGGCACTGGCGACACAGCAGAGGACAAAAGAACCTGGACTTCCATGAAGCTTACGTTCGAGCTGGAGGAGCCAGATACAGGAAGAAAACGCTCGAGTGAATTAGAAGGCAGTGAGCACAGAGGAAGACAGGGACAGCAGGGTGGGCGAACAGAATTGCAATGGCTGGAGAAAGTCAGCTGAGATGACATGGGGCAAAATCAAGGAGATGGCCTGGAGAACCAAGCACATGCCAGGACAGAGAACACAAAAAGTCCCAGAAGAGAACCGGCTCATGAGTGGGGAAGCAGGCTGCGCTGAGAGGCAGGAGGCCACCTGCCAATGCTCCTTCACTGACACACGCGCTCACGGAGGCGTACACACGTCGACTTAAAAGAAGGCTCCTGGTGAGCACCAGAGCCACAGGTGCGCTCCAGAGGGACAGAGGAGTTCGCAGCAATGGATTTGTGAGGAAGAAACGGCTCCTCTGTGAATGGGCCCAGGGTGCAAAGAAAAAGCAGATGTGGCAAAAGCCAAGACAGAGAAAAGGAGAGGCTGTAGCAACCCACAGATGGAAGTGTTTTCTGGACGATTCTGAGAAAGCAGGCAGCACAGACTCTGAGAAAAGCCATGTGGAGTGGGTGGCATGCCCAGGCGGGAAGGAGGCCAGGCTGCAGGAAGGGCACAGTGCGCATCCGAGGGCCGATGGGGCAGCCTCCTGCTAGCAGAGGCCTACAGACTCTGTTACTGGTTGCTATTTTTAGTAAAAGGAATATCAGTACCCTCTAAAAGGAGTATCAGGACCCTTTGCAAATGTGGGAGAAAACCCAAGCTAAAGAAGTAACAAAGTCACTCCTTTCTACCAATCCAAAGGGACTTACAAGTCTCTCTAGTAGAATGCTCACCAGGTGGGGGAAGTACTGTTAGGGGGTGAGAACTTGAGGTTTGAGCTCCTACTAATGTACAGTTCTGATCCTGTTTCCAAGTCTGTAAAATGGGTTGTTAAAGATTAAATTTAAAAACACACATAAAGCACTCAGTGTCTTGGATCTGGGTGTCTGTCAGCCAGGCTCTGGCCAGAGGGGTGGCTTTTCCTCTACCCTCTGTGGCCTCCTATGGCTGAGGTGGCAGCAGCAGTTCCTGGGGTGTGGGAGGAGAGGGAGCCCTGGTGCTGAGGGGTCCAGCAGGAGAGGGGCCAGGCAGTGCCGGTGGGAGGGAGGCACCTCTTTCAGCTTCTTGGCCCAGGGCTTCTGGGCCTTCCGAAAGCCGTCCTCTGCTTCCTTGGTCTCCTTGAAGCCTCCCATCATCTGCTTGTGGAAGGCTTCCTTCTGCCAGTTCTTGATCTTCTCAAAGTCTTCGCTCATCAGCGAGGCCTTCACTTCCAGGTGCAACTCGCTCACCCTCTCTGCCTCAGACACGACAGCCATCCAGGCCTTCTCCACGGTTCCATACTGAGGCCCTGGCATGGGAAAAGAACTGGGTTACTTGGCTGGGTATTTCCTATCACCCCTGTGACTGCTCAGTGAGAATAGCCCAGCCCATGGAAATTTCCATTTTTTTTTTCTTAAAGGCAATAGGCTATTTAAAAATATAACTTTCTGGGTTTTAGAAGCATTAATTTATTTAAAGACGGCCAGAGAAGGGGGACTTCCTGAAGCGCCCCTACCCACACACAGCCATTCCTGTCAGCATGGCTTTCAGGCAGGCCCCTTGCCAGTGCTGTGATGGTCTCCCTCTGCTGGGCCACCTTTATTCACTCCATGAAGGGTCCAGGCCAGAGCGGAACCCTGAGAATGCTTGTGGGATGGAGGGCTGTCTCTTTGGCAGGACCAAGGCCTGTCCTCGGAGGAGGAGGGGAGGAAGGAGAGGAGGCGGCAGGAACTTGCACAGGCCCAGATGGCAATCTCTTCGTGGTGCAGCAGGGGGCCACATCACCTCTGTCCCTCCATGCTGTTTTTGGTCCACAATGTTCAGGAAGGAAACTTAATCTGGTCTGTCACTTTGATAAGGGGACCCGGTAGGGGAAGGGCAAGAGCTATGACAAGCTGAGGGTAAAAAATGAGAGACTCTGGCCAAATCCTTGAGGTGCTCACAGGGAATAGTAGTGACTGAGCTGAGTAATGACAGAGGGGTGGGACTCACAACTCTAGTGCATGAGGACAGCAGAAGTGTGACCCCTCTGAACCACTAATCCCTTGGGACTACAAAATAGGCATGCACCCCATCCTGTCTGAGTCAACAGTGCTGTGTCCAGTTCCACGAGGTGAGGGTGGCAAGACTGACAGCTGGACCCAAGAGGGCACTGGGCGGGGGGGTAAGGCGGCAGCAGCAGCAGCAGCAGCTACCACCTTCTGGGAGTCACTCCTAGCGCAGGGTGGTGGGCTTCTCTACAACCTAGGCCCTGATCCTGAGTTAGCCAACGTGAGTCCTGTGGATGACAAGGGCTAGAACAGGAGACTTGAAAGGGTTTGACTAAAGTTTACAAGGTCTGTGCCAGGCTGTGCTACTAGCCTCTCACATGACCTGCTTCAGCTTCCAGGGGAAAGGACAGGCAGCTGGGTGAGCAGGGCGGACCCCTTGCCCAGGCCTGCCTTGCCTGGCTGGCGTCTCTGAGGTCAGCAGGCCCTGGTGGGAGAGCCTGCCCAAACACCAAGAAGCTCCTCTAAGCTGTGTCTGCCCCAGGAACTCCTTTAATCAACCAAGCCCCTGCCAGGCTGAGAACAGTGGCTTCTGCAACTAAGCCTCAGAGTCCTGAGCTTGCTAGCTGGGAGGGAAGGCACAAACCACCCCGGAGTGCTGTAGTCACTCACTTTAAGACCCAAAGCCAGGAAGCCAGCCAGCTGTCACCATCTAGCTTTATCTGACTCAGTACATGGCCAGCCTTGAAAATGAGCAGCTCTGGTGTTCGAAAGCAAGGTGCTGAGCAGAGGCCTTCAGACAACAGGAAGTTCCTCCAGCTTCAGCCCTTAGCAGCTGTTCTGAATTAGCCAGCAGGGCTAAGTGCCCTTTGATGACAAGGGCTATCTGCAAAGAGCAGTTCAGAGTCCATGACGAAAGGGGACAAAAACTTGAGCAACTTGTGCTTGCTGGGCGATAAGCAACCTACGGTCCCCATGAAAATCACAGCCCCAGAAATGTAAGGTGCATTCCTGGCCAGATCTTAGGAGAAACTGCCTCAGAAGGGGTGGACATTTGCCCAGAGCCCTGGCTGGCGAGCGACTGAGGACCGTGTGATGACCTCCCTACCCTTCTCCACGAGCTGCTTCCACCGCCGCGCCCACTCGGTGAGCTGCTGCGCGTATGCCTTCTCAATGCGCGCCCGCTCATGCAGGCAGTTCATGAGGTCGCTGCACAGGCGGTGGCCATCGTCGATCCGCTTCACCGTCCGCTTATAGTTCCCGACCTAGGAGACAGAGCCACGCTGTGAGGTGGGCGCTCTCCAGCTGTTCACCTGCCAGTCCCTTGCTGCTGCAGAACTGGCCTCCACGCCCACCCCGCCTCCCCAGTCTGTACCTCTGGGCAGGAAGCCTCCTGCTTGTACTACCAAAAGAACACACAGGTAGGAAGCTAGAGCTTCTCAATGTACTGAAGACCAGGCAGAAAGTGGAGGACTGGGCAGACTGAGGGGCCAGGGGTCCCAGACTAGGTGACATCTAACTAAAGCTTTCTGCTTCGATGTCATTACATGCTGGCTTATCACTTCCAATTCTAGCCACAGACATTATTCCCCTGCCTAGCATGAGCTGGGCACCAGGCCAGGTATTTCATACCTCCAACTACTGCCACCCCTACCAACAAGGAATAATTATGTCCTTTTCACAGATGAGGAACCCAAGGCTTAGGGCAATTACACAGTCTGCCAAGGTCTCACAGCTGCAGTGTCTGGGTAGGAGCTGAAGGCAGGTTTTCCAATGGCTGCAGAACAGATTCCCAGGCAAAGCTCAACTCTAATCTGCTCTGTTGTGAGTTCTGACTCCTTGTTTTACATGTGAAAGGAGAAACTAGCTCATCTAAATTAGAAATAACAAAATTATAATTGAGAAGGTCTTAATGGCTAATTTGGGGTGAAAATCAAAATGCTTAATGCTTCATCCTTTGAGTCGCTGACCTGAAAGGGCGTGGGGCAGCTGACACTGTAGCACCTGGGAGAGCAACAGAAACGAGGACCTGTTATATTCCCGATCTTTTTCTCTCACTGTCTTCAAAACTCTTAGCCAGAACCCTTGTCCTTTCTGTGTTTTCTAACAGTCTCTACCTGACTGACCATCTAAGATGTTCTCCATTTAAAGCCAGTCTGGAAGCTTCTGGAACCTTCTCAGAAAAAGGCACAGTTCCCTCTGTGGAGGCCCATGGCTCTCCTGAGTCTGTCCTCCTGAGCTGGGAGAGCCAGCTGAGGAGGAGGGCTGGGGAAGGGTCTTGCTGGGAGGTGGGGTGGTGGTAACACCTTGCAGAGGAACAAGCCCCTGGGCCCAGCACATGGATGGCACGGCAAGGGGAGAGAAAAGGGCTGTGGCACCTTGAGAAGAGCTGTCCCTGAAGCCAGGGGACCTGGAAGTCGGCAGAGCAGCACAGACCTCCCAGGCAGGTAGTTAGCCTGGACAGTCTTGTCCAGAGATCTGGTCTGATTCCCAGCCTGCCTGCTGCAGTAGGGGAATACGTCTGGAACTCCATGGGTGCCCAGTCACTCCCTGCACAAATGCCCCTCCCTCCAGGTGTGGCCTGGGGGGAACTCTGCAGCAGGGCTACGCCTGAGCTCTGGCTCTGTGCTCCAGCAGCCCCTTCTGAAGGCAAAAGCAAGCGTTTCCACAACCGACTGGAAGGGGCATCATGTACTCGCTTTTCCTAAAATGGGGCCTCACTATCATTTTGAAATTTACAGCAGGATGAGAAAGATACCTGTTAAAACACAGCTCAGTACCAATGAGCTGGAGCAAGAGCAAAGAAGATCACAGCCCTAAATAGCCTCAGTGGTGGCCATGGAACCAAGACACACAGAAGGTTGTCATCTCCTCACTGCCAGCAGAGTTCAGATAGGTGATGGCCATCCATGCAGGCACCGTGGCTCTCCAGGAACCCCCACTGCCCATTTCCAAACCCTGGGGAAGGGATTTCCTAACAAGCCATGCGCTGCTGAGGCTCAGCACACAGCACGGCTACAGTCGCTTTTTGTGCATGTGTGTTGCTGTTTTGTTTCTTTGGAACTTGGGCACTCTATCACCAAGCCACATTCCCAGCCTGTTTTTTATTTTTTATTTCATGACAGGGTCTCAGTAAGTTTCTCAGGCTTGCTGAGTTGTTGAGGTTGGCTTTGAACCCATCATTATCCTGCCTCAGCCACCCGAGCCAAGCCACTGGGATTGTGTGCCACCAGTCCTGGCTTGCAGCTCATATTCAAATAACAACCCTCGATACCTGAAAAGCAGCCATGAGTTCAGGAAGGTTCCCTCATCAAGTACATAGTTCAGGCTCCTAGGCAAGCTGTCGGTGGTCCTGGAGATGGCTGAGGAACGGATGCTGGCCCTCTGACCACCGCTGGGGCCACAATGAGAGACTGTGTAGAGCCACCAAGCAGAGCACAGGTGTTGCTTGGCTCTCCATGTGCCAATCAGTCTCATCCTGAGAACCCCAAACCCACACATTACTAGGACCACTTGCCAGGATGCCCTTGATTTTGCCTTCAGAACGATTGTGCCATTTAACCTGTCACTTGTGTTGAAGCCCACCTGCCCGTCCCGTCTGCACCCCAGGGAGGCAGCTTCAAGGTAGGCTAGCTGCGCTAAGCTGGCCAACACAAAGAAAGGCTCCGGGCAGAGTCCTTCCAGGCAAGTCTACGACCCACAGCCCAACACTTATCCAAAGCTGGTGAAGGACGCCAAGAAGCTCTGGCACCCTTGGAGGCTTGGAAGACAAGAGTGGAAGAGGACCTTAATGCAGTCCACCGATGGCAAGGAGATGGGGTAAATGAGCCTCTGATAGCCCTTGAGCACCCATGAGCCTCCTGCCCTCCTCTGGCTCTCACAAGGAAGCAGCACAGACTGGCCCTGCCCCAAATGTGTGACCTTGTATGAGTCCCTTCAGCTGCAAGGCGGGGTCAGAGCCGAGCGTGTGAGAACAGTGCACCAGTACAGGCTTCCGCTGCAGGCTGGCATCTTCCCCACCGGCTGGGCTCCTGGCCACCACTCGACTACACCTGACCTCTTGCTCCTGGTTTCATCATCTTGTCCACTCAGATGGGGAACGAGAGGCTTAGATGACCTCCAAGGGATCTCAAAGTGAGCTAGATCTGTTACTGTTACCTGATTCCCACCAAGGCATTCCTAACTCTAGCAGTGCCCTCTTGCCACCCAGACATTTAATAAACATTTGCTGCATGGCAAGGATACAGGCCCGCCATCCTCACAGGACTTACAGCCAGAAAAACAACACAACTGGATGGGAAGAGGCACTTGGTAGTCAGGGCAGCCTGGAGCGAGTGAGTGAGGCCAGCACAGCCTGAGTACACGACACCTCCCCTGTGTGGCCTCCCGCACAGCGCAGTGCAGCCCAGCCCCATCACCCTGAATGGACTCTGCTGCCAAATACCAAAATATATTAAAATGGTAGGTTTCACGAGCAAGAATTATAATTTGTTACTTTCCACTCTCCAGGACAGGCACACGAGGCACTCCTAACATCTCAGAGCCCAAATGGTGCTGGGAGCTGGGTCCCTTTCCACATAGGAGGGGACCAGGCAGTTGCTGAGAGCTCGGTGGCACGGACAGAGAAAGAACTTGTCCTTTATTCATCAACTCAGCGCTCATCACACAGCAGCTCCACGCAGGCCACGGGCACTGCCCCTCTTCTCTCACGTGACTGGCAGAGTGGCCTGAACATAAACAGCAGGGCTCGCCACTCCCCGGCCACAGCTACAAAACTTTTGGTGAAGTTCGGGACCAGAGTTAGTTTATCCCAAGTCCACTGGTGTCCAAGACAGACTGGCAGGGCTCAGGATGAGTCCCTTCTCCCCAGGATGGTTCTCTGCACCATCAAGACCTCTTGCAGATGCTGTATCCTGTGTGTATCTCAGAGTATCCCCTGGGGGAAGCACAGGATCCCCATCTCAGGCAACTTTCTGACTACCTGTTCCAAGCCCTACTCTGAATTCTCCTCTCCAAACAGGGATGATGAGTGATCTTGGTTTGTAAAATCTGTTGTGCATGCTTAGACACCAAAGTGTAAAAGGTCGTCTCTAGAAAACCACTGAACCTGTACCTTGCTTTCAGAGACCAAATTGTCTACAATTTGCTTTCTACATCCTTGTGTCTACATGACCCCAAGATTCCTCCATAACCTTCCTTCCACCTCACCCTGGCATCCTGACATGTCCTAAGCCCTCATCTGGGTACTCCCCTAAAACACCACACCAAACAACACCAAACTTTCTGGGGCCCCCATCTGCAAAATGGGATAGTGCCTGTTACCTTGCAGTGCCCCGAGAGGGCCTGGTCTGGGCCTGCTGCTGCTACTACTGCTTTACTAAAGGCCTCAGTTTTCAGCCCACCTGGAGTTGGACCTGCAAGTTCCTGGCTCAACTATGACCCAGCACAACCACTATCTTTCTTGGGGCCTCATTCAGGTTTCAGCTCTGGGTGTTTGGTCCCTGCACCACACTGGTTCTAGGACGTGGGTGTTCATCAAGTGGGAGGGGAGGAAAACAAGGCTCCCCCATCCTGTAAAGGCATCCCTTGCTCGTTGGTAGTTTAGAACAAACCCCCAGATTTCAACAACTTCAAAGATCAATTGAGCCATCAATCTTTAATCCAGATATTCAAAATGACAAACTAAAAAACAGATGAAAACCCAGAAACTTTAAA
The DNA here is from genome assembly GCA_004027875.1 of Aplodontia rufa. Taxonomy (NCBI): domain Eukaryota; kingdom Metazoa; phylum Chordata; class Mammalia; order Rodentia; family Aplodontiidae; genus Aplodontia; species Aplodontia rufa. The sequence continues at coordinate 93,176 of PVKS010001190.1, forward strand.
TTTCAGATCCTAATTCCAAAGGCAGAACTCATAAAATAAATAACAGAGAGGAAGGATGTGTTTAAACAAATCTATTTTTAAACTGAACTCCTTCCTCCCTGAGCCACTGGCCAGGTTGCTGAGCCCAGTGTCCTGGGTGCACACGGTTCACACCGCACAATTGAGGCCCAGTGGCGCCTTGCATGGGCACTCGTATACACAGTGCAGGCCGGGCTGTGTGCCATCACCCCCAAGACTCCTCTCACACCTCCTGGTCTGGGCAGAAATGCACGCCCTCACTCATCCTTCAGCCAACTGCCCAGCACATGGCAAAAGCGTGGTCCACGGGGCTGGAGTGGTGGCTCCGTGGTTGGAGCACTAATCTGGCATGTGCAAGGACCCAGGTTCAAATCCAAGAACTATATGCACAGAAAAACAAAACCCAGATGAAAAAAATTAAATAAAATTGATTCTTTCTCTCCCTCTCAGTCTCTTTAAAAAAAAAAAAAAAAAAAAAAAAAGGATGGTCCATGGCTGCCAAGGGGCTGGACCACTGTCCCCTTCATTATCTCTCGCAGGGCGGTGAAGTGACTGATGCATGGCAGGCACCTGGCTGCCACTCAGCGGCATGGCAAGATCCTTTCCCTGGGTGCTTGGTGAAGACCAGCTCTGTGAGCAGAACCAGAGGTATTCCCCAACTAACAGCAAAAGGAGGCAGGGACAATTCTAGAGACATCAGAAATTGGACTAGCCCCCAGACAAAACCACCAGAAAGGTTTCACCAGCTGAGAGAAGGGGCAGGTGTTCCTGGAGGAACTGCTCCTGCCCCTGCACTCTCCAGTTCCATTGCCGCTTACCTCAGTCCCACTCTACCCTGGCCCTGGTCCCCTGAGTCTGGATCCCTGGTTACTTCACAATTCCTGCTGCCTTACCACCCCTAGCCCCTGAACTTCTCAGGGGGCCCTCAGCTCCACTCGCACCCTGCGGCCCAAACCAACAAAGTCTCATGGAGCCAAGCTGCTGCAGTCTCATTAAACCTGTGGTTAGACCTATTACTGAGTAGAAAGGAAAATGTGTCTCCAACAGCTTGAACGAGTTATTTCCATATCACTGAAGGCCAAGGAGGAAACAAAACTCATCTTCAGAAGAGAAGTATCTTGATGGCACAAACCCTGCAGTGTTAAATTCTCTGGAGGTCAAAAGCAAGCCACTCTAAATGCCTGACGACGGGGAGGTACGTTGGCTATCCAGGCCAGGGTCTACTTCCTCCACCTCTCCTATCCATGTGCGCAAGGTTCACACACTGAGGAAGCAGGCAAGTGCACAGCTGGCACTGCAGAGGCCCCTCCAGTCCAGGACTCACCTGGACCATGGCCCTGCTGTGATCCTAGAGGCTCTGCATGTCCATGGGCTGATCATTGCTGCTGGTCCAGTGGCAGCCAGCACCGGGGCTCCTGGCATGGGCAGCCCATCACGACACAGGAGCAGGCCATCCCTGACTGCTAAGTCTGACCTGGGGGGATGCACCCTGAACTCTGCTTTTCCTGCTCCCACTAAAAGCATGACTCAGTTGCTCCTAGCATCAGCTTGGGTGAGCGTGCAGGCTCCAGACCATGCTATAGACAGTGTCCATCAGGGGCATGAGCTGAAAGCAAAACGACAGATTCTACTGTCTGCAGCAGCCTGCTAAAATAAACCACCCAGCTGGCTTCCTGCAGGCTCGCTAGGTAGCTAGGTGAAGGGGGCTGGTGTCAGCCGTAGCTGCTCTATCCTACTGTGTCCACCCTGCATGCAGCGAGCTGTCTGGAGGTCTGGCACCTGCCTGCTGGAACTGGCCCTTTGCACCAGAACCGAGGCTGCTGTAGAAGACATACAGGGCTCCACAGTGGAAGAGCTCTTGGGAGGGCCCTCAGCCATTTCTACTGGACCACCCACTACCACCCTTCCCTCCAACTACTAAGTTCTTCCCACACATCATGCCCAGTGCGAGGCACTGGCCATGAGCCAAGCAGGTCCATCCTGTTCCTGCTGAGCCACAGGACAGAAGCCAAGGACAGGTGCAGCAGGGGTGCTGGACACTGTCAAAGGATCACTGATGAACCAGTGTGGGGGTGCATGCCTATAATTCCAGTGACCTGGGAAGCTGAGGCAACACTGCAAATTCAAGGACAGTGTGGGCAACCTGGCGAGACCTTGTCTCAAAAACAAAAAAAGGGTGGGGCTGGAGCTGTGGATCAGCGGTTACAGAGCTTCCCTGGCAAGTGCAAGGACATAAGTTCAAACCCCAGCACCACGTACACAACGAAGTGTCCGAGGAACGAAAGCACATGAAAAACTAAATAAAGATTGGTTTTCGCTCTCTGTCCCCTCTTTAAAAAAAAAAAAAAAAGAAAGAAAAAAAAAGGTGGGGATGTAGCTCAGTGGTAGAGCACTTGTGTAGCTTGTGCAAGACCCTCGGTTCAATCCCGAGCACCGCAAAACAAAAGGAACACTGAGGGCACTGGTGCTAGCTTGTAAACTCCACGAAGACAGGAACTATCCCTGTCACATTCATCTCTGTGACTGTCCCAAGCTCAGGTCTGGCACACAGTGGGTGCTCAATGCATACAGGTTAAACGGAATGGCCGCGAAGCATAGAGGACAGCCTGGTGAATCCCATAACCTCCATCAGAAAAGCTCCTGTGCAGGACAGAGACGGGGCAGCAGGGGCTGTCTTCAGCTCTAATGTCAATGTCCCCTCAGTGTCTAATGCTGACTTCTGTATGTTGTCAGATGCGTCACTGCTCATATTTGTATCTTCTGAATTATAAAATTAAAGAAAAATTTTCAGAAGGTTTAATTAACTCTGAAAATTCTCCAAGTCATGAGGTCCAGAATCAGTCAAATTAGGCCAAGAAAACACAAAGGACTCTGACCCACCCTCCAGGACAATGTCTCACCATCTGAACCATAATGGAGACATTCACCTACCAAAGAAGAGCAGGATCCTAGGAAAACCACATTATTTCATTGGCTTAAAAGAAATTCATGGTGCTGGAGCAGTGGCTCAGCAGTTATGGTGCTTGCCTGGCATGTGCGAGGACCCGGGTTCAAACCCCAGCACCATGTACACAATGAAGGCTTGGAGCAACAAAAGCCACATAAAAAACTAAATAAAATTGATTCTTTCCTTCTCTCTCTCTATCCCTCTCTTTAAAAAGAAAGAAAAAGAGAGAGAAATTAATTAATTCACAAGCTGGGGACAGAGCTCTGATAGTAGCAGCCTGTCTGGGAGCCCCAGAACGACCAAAGGCCATTAGAAATGTAACTCTCTGAGAAATAAGAACCTTAAACAAAAACTGTGTGAGTTTGCAAAGAAATGCAGCATCAGGGTAAATAGGGAGGAGGCATATGCCACTCGAGGTCCTCTAGAGGCTCTCAGTAACTGTTACAACCATCTGGGAAGCAGAGATCAGCAACGCCAGGTAACTGCTTGGGAAGCTAAGCAGGCCATCTCACTTCTCTGAGTCCACAGAGGACACTACCATTTCAAAACAGCAGCAGAGTTTTAATATGTGGTCCTTGTTGCAGATGGTTCTCCTCTGGCAGAGGCTCCGGAGGCTGCAAGCAGGCACAGGACAGCCAAATTCCATCCCCACACCTTCTACCTACATGAACCCAGCAGTCCTACACTATTCCGAGCCTCGGTTCTCCCACCTGTAAAGTGGCAACAGAAATCTCGGAATGCAGTGTGCAGGCTGAGCAGGGTCTGGTACAGGGAAAGCCAACCAGGAAAGCTGGTTTTCATTTCTAAACTCTGTGTAGATTAACATGCCCACAGAAAAGTACATGGCTCAAAAGCACACCACTTATGTGTGCAAGCTTGATGAATCATTACGCAGTACCCCTGCATGGGACCCAACAGGGACAGAAAATCACCTCTAGGGCTGCAGCAGTGGCTCGGCGGTTACAGCGCTTGCCTGGCATGTGCAAGGATGCAGGAGCAAACCCCAGCACCACATATGCAGTGAGTGTCAGAGCAACGAAAGCCACGTGAAAAAATGTCTCACTGTCCCGCTCTTAAAAAATAAAATAAAATAAAATAAAATTGATTCTCTCTCTCTCTCTCTCTCTTTTAATTATTAAAAGAAAGAAAGAAGTCATCTCTTAGAGCAGGCAGCCCAATGCCAGCTCAGCACAGCTGGTGCTCCCAGTCACGGGGTAGAGCCTTCTGGATCCACACAGCCTCTGACTAGGACCTGTTAAGTCCTTTCTGTCTGCTTTATTCATGTGGAAACCCCAAGGCCAGAAGAGAGTTTGGTGCACAGCAGGTGCTCTAGAAATGCCTACAGAAGAATGATTTCTGCCCAGCACTGCTATCTGAGTAAATGTTCTAATTCCAAGCATGTGTGTGCCTACGTCTCAAGAGCAGGCAGAACACATCACCCAGCATTTGGCCCCACCTTTTCAGGTGACTCTCAACCCCCAGCCATGCCTCCACTCTGCCAGCCAGCAACCATTCCCCTTGTCAGGTTCTGTGCTAAGTCCAGACTGTCACACGAGAAACATGTCCTTGCTGCAGGGAATTCTCAGTACAGACGAGGCTGCAAGCGGCAAGCAGTGACAACAAAACTCGCTGGATGAGCAGGCGCAAAGGCTGCCTCTGCTGGCTGTGAATGTTCAAGGAAGCCTTTCTGGAGAGGGTGCTCCCTGGGGAAAAGTTGGAGTTCCCGTTGGAAGAAAGAACCCCCCATGCTCTAGGAAGCACCTCTGTGAGATGATATCCTGCAGTGTTGCCCAGGCTAGCCTCGAACTCCTGGGCAGAAGCCATCCTCTTGCCTCAGCCTCCAGACTGCAGGGGCTATGCACATGCCACAGTGTCAGGCTGAACACACACTTCTACTGGAATAAAGAATTTTTTCAAAGTCAACAATGACCTTCCGCTGAAACACAGGAAAGAAAAGTACTGATGGACATTTGAGCCCCTTATCTTGTTTTAAACCTTAGGATGCTGTGATCACGTGTCACCACTAAATTATAACACAGACCGTGTCTGACTTGGAACAAACTGATGCCTCTCTTAGTTTTCTGGGGCTGTTTCTTGCTGTTCCCAGCATGTACCAGCATAGCATCCTCACCCTTTCATCACTACGCTCCTGTTGTATCTGGCAGCTCCTGGGGGGCCAGCATCCACCCTTCACAGATAAAGACCATAGTCACGCAGCTAAGTGACGGCAGGGCTGGGACTAGGGCCCAGGTCTTTCTAACTGCAAAGCAGTGCTTTTTTCATGAGATGCACCACTTCCAAAAAGCTCCAGGGACTTTGCCACAGGGACATTTGATCAAAAGTTCACTTTGTAGGCTGGGGGTGTAGCATGGTGGTAGAACGCTTGTGTCACATGCACAGAGACCTGGGATCCACCCCCAGTCTGCCCCTCCCCTCCAAAAAGTTGACTTTTTTTAATCAGTGGGCAGGAAAAGCAAGTGGGGCTCAGGAAGAATGACTTCTGGAAACAAAACGAAACAAAACAAAACACAAAACCTTCATAATGTAATCAGGAAGGGAGTTCCTCACGGGCACAGGGACCTAGGCAGATGCTCCACCAAGCTCAAGGGCAGTGTGGTCAGCAGCATGATGTCACTGGCACAGCCAGCCAGGTCTCCACGCAAAACAAAAGCAAAGCTGCCTCAGGCTGTTGGGTAATCAGCCTAAGTCTCCTGGACACATAGTTGCTGATAAAATGAAGGAGTTAGAGGGGAGGAGTTGAGAGACCTGTAGCAAATGTCCCTGGTCTCCTGAGGAATCTGACTGTCCCAGAAAGAGTGAAGGCATGCCCCAAAGGGCTGCACACATGCCACATCCTCCCCGCTGCCACCCAGACCTGACTGCAAGTGCTCACTCAGCTCTGAGGTTGCTCGTCTCTTCCCCCATCTCCGCCTAACACACCCGGCAGAGGGTGAGGCTTTACCTCCCAGAAGCTGTCGCTCGACACTTCTACGCCCACAGAATCATCGTAGGTGACAGACATCTCTCCAAAGGGTGAGGAGGCAGCAGCGAACACTCAGCTCCAGGGGTCAGCTTCAGATGCTCCAAATCCGCAGACTGCACTGTGGAAGAAACACTCAGGTCACCGAGGTTTTCACATTCCCATCTCAGGACTTCCATCACTCCACTCTCCTATACATGGGGGTCTGAACGTTTCCTTTAGGTGGAAGAAAGTCAGTCACAAGCTAGCCAGCTCTGGCACTGATTGGTGTGCTTGCTCCTGCCTTTCACTTTAACACGTGAACTTCAGTATCTTCCCGAAAAGCCTGAAGAACTCTCTAGAGAACAGTCTGTGTCTCAGATCAACGGACTCACACCCTGGCTGAATGATCTTCCCCGTCCCTCAGGGAAAGGACAGAGGCTGTGTGTGGAGAATGTGTGGCAGCAGGCAGTGTCCCTGGGTCTCTGGGCGGGGCCCACCCCAGCCCATCCTAACCATCTGGCAGGGTGAGGACTGGGATGAAACCTCAGAGGACACCTTCCCACCCCGTTAGGTGTGCAAGCAGTGAGCAGTGAAATGCACAGCAAGGTCACAAGTGTTCGTTAAGTCACTTAAGGGTCTTCTTTAAACTACTCTCAAGGTGGACAAGAAAGCAAAGGGTGGCAGTTAATCCGGTTTAAAAAAAAAAAAAAGCAAAGGAGCTAATTGGAAAATGTGACAAAAGAAGAGGATCTATGGGACAAACTCTTGACAGGGTCCACTGAGGTTGGTGTGAAGTCAGGAATCATGGCTGCAGGCGTCTCCATCTGTCTGGGAAGGAAAATGCCTTTAGTAGTGCAGGCACAGTAAGGTAACTTCTGACCACTGCTGACCCCAACGCCCACATTAACATGGGAATGACTTGTAGATGAAGTCCCCCTAAATAGGATGGCCACCATGACAGTTCCCAAGATACGAACGAAGGTCAAGAACTCCACCACTGGGGGTGAAGGAGGAAGTGAACACCTGATTGGCAAGGAGTGAAGGTGGACCTCAGCTTTCCCGGTAAATGTCAATCTTTGCTCAGGGAGAGCCCACTCTCTCTCTCTCTGGAGAGTGCTCTCTGCTTGAGCCTGACTTTGCTTTTACTTCACTTTCACTTAGAATAAAGTTCTCCTGCATGGCTTTTGGTGCTTGACTTTGAACTGAGATTTGGAGTTTCAACTCCCCGCTTTCTTTGACAACCTACCCACTCTAGAATTTCCACCACATTCTGCTTTGGTAGGCATTGCCCCCGCCCCTTCCCCAACTCAATGTGGAAACTCAAATTCTGACCAGTTTATTCTAGCACCCTCCGTGGGAGGCTCAGCTAGAAACAGGCAAATCCATCATTTCTGAGTAACAGATTCAATGCAGGCCCAGGCAAAGGACACAGCCTAGAGCTGTAGTAATAGACACAACTGCTACAGTTAGGCTGCCTAAACTCCAATCCCAGACCTGTGACCTACTAGCTGGGCAACAATAGGCAAGCTACCTATTCTCTGTGTGCCTCCAATGCCTTATCTAAAACAGAGGGATAATAATGGAATCCGCCTCACAGAACTGCTGAGTCACACACATACAGAGAGCTTAGAACAACATTTGGTCCACAATAAGAGCTATGAACACAGAAAATACTGTCATGACTGTTGTTATTAATGTTATAATGTAATTATAATTACTATTATTTTCATCTGTGTTCCATAGATGAGAAAGCTGATGCTCAGGGAGTTTAAATAATCCCCTCCACTGTCACCCAAGTAATGAACAGTGGAGGCCAGCACTCAACACCCACTGGCTCTCGCAACCTCAAGTTAGGTAAGGCAACGCGCTGATGGAAAGGGTTCATTCTGGAGGACCACAGAGCTTCCAGAAGTAACACACCACAGTGTGGCCATCGATACCAAGCAGGAGTAGGTTAGGGCACGTTAGAGCCAAGCACTCCAAACCACTCGTGCTGAAGAGGAGAGCTGCACGGTCACAGTCATGTGCCCCAACACAGACTCTTCTGAGTGGACCCCAGCGAGCACACTTGCAGCTGGGGCTCCACTCTGCAAGCAAGCTGCTAGGATATTACAAAGGCCACCCTACTGGACCCTGGTGCCACATTCTGCAGCATTCCCTTCTCCTATGTACTCCTATGCTACCAGCCAGGGCCCTCCTGGAGCCACCCCAGCTTGCATCTGCAGCAGCAGAAAAAAATCACCTTCGTAGAGCAGCTGTTTCTGCTCCAGGCTCCCAGGGAATATCACTGACTTTTGCCTCAGGAGATTCTCACAGAGACTCCAATTTCTACCTGCGTGCACCACAGTTCAGACATTAATGGAAGATCAGTTCTGCACAAAGTTGAAGAAGTGCCTACTAAATGTCAGGAGCCAAGGAGAGGCTCGGCATAATAGCCAACTTTTAGGGGCAAAAGCCTGAATCACTGAGCAGAGAGGTAACAAACCCAAGACACATTGGCGCCACCAAGGATATTGGAGAGGACGCATGCTACACAAGAATACCCAGGGTGGGGAAGGGACGTGCCCATGCCAACAGTGGCAGAGTGGGGACAAGGACCCACACTCACTCCCCACTGCTCTGTCCAGTCCCAGATCTCATGGCAGCACTATGCTCAGTGGCTGTGACATCCCGGATCACTACCAGGAGAGCCTTCCACTTGGCGAGGCCACACCAGCCCACCTGCATCCCACAGCGGCTGCTCTATGTAGCAAAAGCGGCTGGCTTTTGCTTGGCAGAGCTGGGGAATCAACGAGCTCTCTACTGCTAAGCTACACCTTAGCCCTGAGATTCCTTTCAGGGGTATTAATTACAAGGTCAGGTTTAAGCAGGTAATGGTCATTCATGCATTTTCTGTTTCTTGTGTGATGATTTTGGAAGACTGGTTTTCTAGGGAGTCCAGTTAGGAAGGTATTGTCCCTTCCTGACTCTAGCTTCTTGTGCCTCTTCTCTTCATTGGTCTCATCACATATGCCAGGCAGATGCTCTACCAATGTGCCACAACCCCAGCTCAATTTTTATTCTTTGTCAAAGAACTGACTTTTAGCATCCATCCATTTTGGCTGTCGATTGAATATATGTTTTCTGTTTCCTTGATTTCTTCACTTGATTACTTCCTCTACCTTGTTTGGTTTCCTTTTTCTAACTTCTGGAAGTAGAGTTCATTACTTCCCAACTTTCTTCTTTTCTAACGTGTGCACAGAAAGCTCTGCATGCTCCTCTAAGTACAATATGAGCTGTATTTTACAATCCCATCTATTTTGATAACAGTCCCATGAGGTACGCATTTTTATTTCCTTTTCACACATGAAACCCTGAAGGTCAAGTTACTTATGCAAAGTTACACAGCTAATAATAAACGGAGAAAACAAGCTTGAAAACCAGGTTCTATCTGGTTCTAAAATCTGAATTCCTCCTCTAATAGTACATCACATATAATTAGCAATTCATAGTTATTATGAATAAAATGCCAGGAAAATACCAAGAGAGCAGAAGTCCTTTGCTCCACAGGCAGCTGGGGAAGGGGTGACAGGCAGATGGGACCTGCTTGGTAACAAGGCAGAAGGGCTTCCTTTCTGGAAAGGTGGTGGTGATGGGTCAAGGGAGACCAGGGAAATCTCCTCTGTCCCTGGAAATCCACAAGTGATTTCACATAAATGACAAATGCTCTCAGGCTCCAGGCTCACATGGGAACATTCTGCATGATGAACCAGGAGCGAGACTGACTAGAACCACTGACTCAGTATGGCACAAAGATCAGGGCCTGCTCCTGGGCCTACATGACCTTCGGTCACACCAGCCATGTACAAATACAGAGATGGTAGCAGGACAGGGGAAGGAAGGAGCCCTAGAGGCATCATGTATGTGACACAAGGGTCTGTGTCAACATGAAACAGGAAGCCATCACCAGCTGCCATTGGCAAGTCTCATTCTTCACCCAATAAATATCTAAGTTTCAAGAACAGGGCTAGTGGGGTTGGAGCAGTGGCACAGTGGTTTCAGCGCTTGCCTCACATGTACAGGGATGCGGGTTCAAACCCTAGCACCACGTACGCAAGGAAGTGTCATAGCAACAAAAGCCACATGAAAAACTAAATAAAACTGATTCTCTTTCTCTCTCACTGTCCTTCTCTCTTAAAAAAAAAAAAAAAAAAAGAACTGGGTTAGTACTGAGGCTACAAACAGTCCATGGGTGTTATGGTTTTGATATTAGGTGTGCCCCAAAAGCTCATGTGTGAGAGTGCAAGTTTAGAGATGGAATGATGGGTTAGAAGAGGTCTAACCTCTTCAGTGCTTTGGTCCACTGATAGGAATCAGCACGACAACTCTGGGGAAATGAGAAGAGACAGACGTGGGAGTCGTTACTGCTCTCTCCCATCATAGGGCACTCCGCACACTGCCAGGCCCTCAGGACTTGACCCATGATCTCTTCCTAGAGAAATTGAGCTGCAGCGCTCGAATACAACACCAAACGAACAAGTGCCAGGCGTGCGAGAAGGCTCCTGCCAGTCACTTTGTGCCTGTGTTCCTGACCCCATCCTATCTCACACACGCTGTGCACCACACAGGCTCATGCAGGAACATGCCATCTGCATCCCACACAACCGACTGCAAATGAGCCTTCAGTGGGGCAGTGAATGCCGAGTTATTCTGGATTCCTTCCAATCTCCATGGGGGAACATAAAAAAAACGCAAGAAATCATGTTTCCCAAAACTGCTTTTTCCTTTAAAAGAAAAAAAAAGCACTAAAACAGCCAGCTTAAGAGAGGCACACACTCATTGCTGCCAAGGGTCTAGAACTGGACAAGTGGGGACTTGTGACAATGCAGAGCAGCAAGACGGAGGACTGGCAGGAAGCAAGCAGAGGGGCGTGGCTGAGGGAAAGCAAAGGAAACCACCCAAAATGCCAGCGGTGGGGAGAAGCCTGGCCAGGTAGGGAACAGGAAAGAAAATCCAATAAACTCCCCAAAGAATTCTCCAAAGCGTTGAGCATTGTTGTACCACGGTTAAACATGAAAGTGCTGCCCATCAGGAAACCTTACATTTTTAGGAACTATATTACCAAAATAAACATTTTAGCATAAAATGGACAAGACTAAATACAATGCTAGTAGCCAGGTGTGGTACACATGCTAATCCCAGCTACTTGGGAGGCGGAGGCAGAGGAATGCATGAGTTTAAGGCTAGCCTGGGTAATAGAGACCTTGTTTCCCCAAAATAAAACAGCAGCAGCAGCTAGTGACCTGCATAGCAAAACCTCAGGAATTGCATCTGACATGAGATAGGAGGACAGAGATAAGTAAGGTAGTGTGGGCTCTGGGGAACAGCAGCTGAGGTCCTGCAGGCCGGGGGGACAGGAGCTTTTTCTGTGTGCCACTCTTCCCTCTTAGTTCTAAGAGAAGGTCTGGGACATCCAGCCTTCCCCTTCTCTCCTTCTGACCCCTCTGGAAGGACTACAGAGCTGCTGTGGTCACTTAGCAAACTGCCACTCATGGTAGGTCACAGGCAGTCCCTCAGAGACTTTAACATCGCAGTTACATGACAGCACACATCCACCTCGACTTCAAAGGTACACAAGCAGCAAACTGCAACTCGACAGCAAGGAAACCTGAGAGTAAGACGCGCAAATCACCACCCCTTTCCTTTCCACCCTCGGAAAACACACTCATGGTCTTCCAGGCTGGCACGCATGTGCCCTCCCAAGACGCCTCTGTACACACACCCTGTTCTAAGAGGCACTCTTCAGGAATCCGAAGGACTAACGGGGCGTAAAGGGGTCCAGACCGCAGATCCCGGCCACTGAAGAACGTGAACACCATGAGTGAGCCATAGCCACGCAGTCTCAGAGGTTAACAGAGGCGGCCAAGGGTGTCCTTGGCCCCAGCTGGAAGCTGGCATAACCTCCTTCCTCCTCTTGGGGCCGGATAACAGGTATAAGGTAAACAAAAGATACATGTTACCTAAGTAACGTGTACATAAAGTATCTCTAGCTCTCCCCTAATCCCATTAATTTGTTCCAAAAAGGAAAATGAGAAGATGTCATTCCCTGCTGGATTACATATGCTTTGGGACCTTGGGCTCTGCCTCTCCCGGAGCACTGGGATAGTTTGTTTTTATCTATCTAGAGATACTCTACATTCCACAAGGTCAAAATGGATGTGTAAGGGAGCAGTAAGAAATTACGACTGTATGGAGACACTGACATGTAGGAAATCATATGCCTTAATAATCAAGGATCAGAAATCCCCAACGAAGTTTCCTAACTGCTTACATGAAGTTGAAAAGAACTAAGACCCTTCTCTTCCCTGGTCTCTTCTTGGGATGCTCTTTCTCCCAGCATGTACAACATATTTTTAAGGAAAAGTTGTGGAAGATTTTGAAATTTAGTGATCATCCTCTCTAGCTCAGTAATCCAGGTTATCTCTGCCTTTGTCTTTCACTATTATTTTACAGTACTGCAGAAATAGAGTAATGAGAATAATTTCTGTCACAGAAATGCAAACTGAGTCTAATGTAACACACTGACTATCGCCTTGTGGATACTGACCAGCCCTGCTGGCGTACACCCAGTGGTCATTTCTGCAATCCTTATGTGACAGTAAAGGTTTGGTACTTAGAATGTTCCTTTGAGTGTTCCTTTATAATACCTAATTTGTTCTCTTGTTAATTAATGAGTTAAATAAAAGATACAACACGGACACATAAAATAAGTGGTAAAGAACCCCTTTGTGAGTCTCAGCTGGTGGTCGCCCTGGAAGAAAGCCCTCCTCAGCCCTGGCTGAAAGAAGGCAACAGAAGGCAGCAGAGGGCTGTCCTCAGGGCAGGAAAAGAAAGTTACCTGGGATGGAAAGTTCCCCAGCAACTGGGAGAAGACTGCAAGTTCTCCTAAGCCACTATTCTGCCTGGGTGAGGAGAGAATTATACCTTAAGAGATCTATTTACCCATTTGTTCTACAAACAGCTACCATGTATCAGATACTCTCCTAAGCCTGGTGATGGAGCAGTAAGCAGGACAGACATGGTCCAGCCTGATGTCCCGCTATGGCACGTGCCATGCAATGAAGTGAAAGGGCTGCAGCTGTGGTAAGACACCAGAGCAGAAAGAGGGTACTAGAAAAAGACCAGGAGGGAGGGGCTTGTTGATATCCACTGCGGCCTCTCCGGTGACCCCAGGAAGATGAGAAAGACGGAGAGGGGCATTTCCAGGAGAGGCAGAGGGGAGGAGTGTGGCAGGGCAGCAGGTTGGCCCTGAGGACTACAGGGAAGAGCGACACAGCATCATCTATAAACTGCATGGTAACTCGGGCTTTTACATCTGTGCTCTGGTTTTGAAAATCAAAGCCTCGAACGCGTATTAGAAGTGCTATTAAAAACCAAGCACAAGGGGCTGGAGTGGAGGCTCAGCGGTTACGGCGCTTGCCCTGCACGTGCTAGTACATGGGTTCAAACCCCAGCACCCATGTACACAACGAAAGCCATGTGAAAAACTCAATAAAAATTGATTCTGTCTCTCACTTTCGTTCTCTCTTAAAAACAAAAACAAAAAACACACAAGCACAAGCACAAGCAGGCACGTTCACTGCATCACCGTCCTTGGAGCCGTAGCTGGATGCGCCAATGTGAGACACGTAACCACGCTCCTATCAGACCTAACTTCTGAAGGTTTATCCCACAGAAAAAGTATGCAGGAGAGCCAGATGCACGTGTTCACTGTGGCAGTGCTTCCAACAGCAATGAGCAAGAACAATAACAACAAAAGAAAACTGCATGTCCGTCCAGAACAAAGAGGAGGTGTAGCTGTGGAGCGGGAGACCTGTGCCCCCTGACACGAAAACAGAGCTGCGGGCCTGCAGGCAGACTCTGATCCCACAGGACTAAACACAGTAGGTTCCCATGAAAGCTTGCTGATGCACAGGAGCCTGTGGGGTCACAAGGGACATGCCATTTCCTTGTAACCTTGTAACCTCCCAAGCCAGCTGGAAATGTTCACCATCAGCATGCAAAACTGGTTAATAAATCCCCAGCAAATACCTCTTGCTTTGTGAACAGTCTTATTAGAAACACTGAGACCCCACTCTAGGACAGACTCAGAACTGCAGGGGTTCACACGTACTCCTGGGCTGGGCGCCCCTCTGCAAGCCCATGGAGAGGATTCACCCTGTCGCTTTTCTCCACCATCATCACTGCCACCTTTACCTCTCTGCTGTGTGACTGCTTCCACTTGCCTGCTAAATAATCTCCCAGCATGCCCTATTCCCACTTTAATCTATTCTCAACACCACGACCTTCTCAAAATTTCAGCCTGTTCAGTGGCCTCATTCAATCTAAGGGCCCACAGCCTAGAGATGCGCTCTGCTCACCTCCCAGAGTTACCTGGTCCTCAGGCCTCTCCCTGGCCAGCACCCTGCTTTCCCCCATGATCCCAGGTCCAGCCAGGCAGCCCCTCTGCTGGTGGTGACACTGTGGTGGTCACCCCTGTCTGGAATGGCCTTCCTCCTCCCACGCGGGCAGATCAGCCAACTCCTCAACGAGGCCTTCTCTGCCTCCCACCACCTGGGTGCTCCCAGTCCCACTCCCAGCCTTATTTTTCTCTCCCAAGCACTTATGGCCTTCGAACAAGCTATATGATTTACTTAGTTGTTTTGCTTATTGTCTGTCTCTGCCTCAGTGGAATGTGAGCTCCAAGAGGGCAGGTGTTTGCGGCTCCTCACTGTCACATGGCCCCAGCAGCCAGAGTCCTGCTAGCAGTCACTGTTGCAACCTGCCCCAGGAATTCAGGATGAGAAAAGATGAATTGGGCTGGGGGGTGTAGCTCAGTGGGAGAAGACTTGCCTAGCATGTGTGGGGCCCTCAGCTCAATCCCCAGCACCACAAAGGAAAAAAAAGAAAAGCTGAGTTGAAGAGTCTGAGTGATCATGGAGACTGGAGAGTGTAACTGAAGATGCTTTAGCTCCAGTGGTCAGAATCCTACTGTGAACAGCACTGTGCATGCTGAACGACACCACAGAGGGACTTAGTAACCACAGGGGGACATGCCACCAGCCACCCAGTAATCCCTCCTAGCGCCTGACAGCCCAGCTGGGGCCCAGGGGCCCCTGAGTCCCTGCCCACCAGCCTTGCTGTGGGCTGTTTCTGTATGCCCCATGAGTCCCTGGTAGAAAGGACAGGGTCTCCAGCCTCTCTCCAGCCTCCAAGCCTCCGCCCACCTGCCAGGTCGCAGGGAGGAAGGCCTGAGCCAGTGCACTGCTTCTGCCCTGTTATAAAAGCTCCGATATCTAGTCCAGCCTATTTTGCTCCCGATGATTTCATCTGGAAAAGTGTACATTCCTCAAAGGAAGAGATACAGATCAGTAAACGGTGACTTATCTCTCTGGAACACTATGCTGTGCACGGACTCAACAGCAGAAAACAGCATGTGAGTTGCAAGACGCTGAGTTTTAAAGGCGCCCCTCCAAGGGAGGGTGCTAGCTCATAGCTCGTCCAGTCCTGAGCCCCTCCAGAGCACCCACCAGGCCGGCGGTGCGAGCCAGAACACGCTTTTAAATCTCTGGACATGGGGCTGGAGTGGTGGCTCAGCGGTTATGGCACTTGCCTGGCATGCGTAAGTACGCTAATTCAAACCCCAGTACCACATACACAACAAGATCTAGGAGCAACAAAGGCCACTTGAAAAACTAAACAAAATTGGTTCTCTCTTTTCTCTCACTGTCCCTCTCTTTAAAACAAAACAACAACAACAAAAAAATCTCTAGACAGGAGGGCTCTCTCCAGGCAGAAAGCACTTGCGGCTGTCCTGGAACCCTCACCTGAAAGATAGGTTGGCCAGCACAGGATTTTAAAGCACCTGTGGCACAGACTGTCCGCAAACTGCAGAGTGAGCCAAGAGAGGCAGGGGTGTTAGGAGCTCCGCCTGGACACAGAACCAGTTCCCTGGAAACAAACATGACTCACACACTGCAACAGCACAGTTAAGAAGAAAGCGGGGGATGCACCTCCGTTGGTTTTAGCAACACAGCAAAGCAGTCCCATTCTCCCTCAGGAAGAAGGGGACTTCCCTTCTTCCTGGAGAAGGTTAAGGAAAAACAAATTTCTGTAAGCAGACGAACAGTGCGGGTGTTCCACACCACTAGGCAGACACAGCGTGAACTCTGAAGCATGCATGCGGCTTTCATCTGAGCGCCAACAACCAAGTATCTCTAGCTTGCTCTTTCGATTTGCCCGTATCGTGAGGCCCACTACAGTTTTCCAGCATCCACCCTCAGTAGAACAGTGGTCGAGGCCAGAGAGGGTGCCTCCTGGTCCGCCCATGGGCAGATTTCACTGTGACCACAGCAAACCAACCTTCCCGTGGTCTGCTTCTCTCTACTGTGTGACATGCGTTCCATCTTCTTGTCATTTCTGATTGTGCAGGACCTTACTTGCCGGGCCTCAGTCGTTTCGGGCCATCGTGCCAGAGCCAAAGCTGGGGAAGAGCACAGTCTGGCAGCTTCCCACCTCTGCCCCACTACTTCACCAGGACTGTCTGGCTCAAGCATTCTGAGGACAGTGGGCAAACTGTCAATCCAACATCCTCCATGGGCAGATCACACTCCCAAAAGGAGGGGTGGGAAGACTCCCTGGGCGGAGTAGGAAGAAAACCAGCCAAAAATGCTGCTGTCTTTGGGAGTCTTTAAAGTAACACAGTTCCTGTCTACAGCCCTTAAAGCATCTACCATCTTTTCACGATGAATTGAGAATATTTAGGAGGATAAACATCACCTGCTTTACAGATGAATAAGAAGAGAGTAACTCATCTGAATGCCCCCTATGGTCCTTCATTTCACTCTTGGTAGGTACAGGAATCATGCTGGTTTGGTTTTTAAGAAACATCAAGGGGCTAGAGTAGTGGCTCAGCAGTGCTTGCCTGGCATACCCCAGCATCACATATACAACAAAGTGTCTCAGAGCAATGACAGTCACATGAAAAACTAAATAAAGCTGATTCTTTCTCTCTGTCTCATAGTCCCTCTCTTAAAAAAAAAAATCAAGTAAATAAATGACATAAAATTTTAAATATGAAGCTTCTTTAGCATAAGCTGTCAGTGTTTCATCTATGGATACCCATGGGGACCACTCCTTTAAACTTGGTGGAACGTGGTAATGTCTGAACACAAGTGCACCCAACTGGCAAGAATGGGGAGGTGGCATTTGTGGTTAAGGGTCAGGAGAAGGGAATCGCTGGCGTACTCTGGCAAGAATGCCAACTTTAAAAGAAAAACACCTCCAGACATCCACATACCCACAAACACACAAAACCAAGAGAGCTACCCTGAACTTACTGATTCATTTTTTCACTCTTACAAAGGGTTCTCAGAGCCCAAATTTGCATCTCAAATTTGCCATCAACAGTTGTGGGGCTTTGGACAAACCCTTCTGGTTTTAGCATCTAACTACCTTAACTTGAAAAGAACAAAGTAGGATTAAACAAACTAAAAAGTTTTAAAAGCCTCCTAATGGAAAGAGATTACGGAAGAATGTGCATGAATTAAATTAAGCTAGAAGCTATGAGAGTATCTGCGCAGACTTTCACGCTTTCACGGTTCGCGAGTCTTCTAACTCATAGGATCTGAGCCTCATGGCCACTTGTAGGCACATTCCAATGCACCAGGACCCCAGGGTTCAGGTGTGGACTCTTTGCCTGGATCTCACTGTGAAACAAGCCACAGTCAACATAAAGCCCAAGCTTCCCACGCATGACCACATCACAGGATCTCATTGATACAACGAGTCTTATGCCTGCAAATGCTCAAATTCAAAGGGAAAGTAGACAGCGACTAACACACACAGCCTCCAGTACTCCCAGGTCTCGAGACTTTTCACTGAAGACCCCGGGAGGTAGGCACGGGTTGTGAAGGGTTGGGGGTGCAGCATACCTGCCAGGGCTTAATCCTGTTTCCAAAGTATAGACATAAGAAAGAGCATCTTTGAGCCCCACCAATGTCCCCTACCTGTTTTCTCTCAAGGTTGGCTTGCCCTGCCTCTTAGAATGACACACTGACTACACAGCTGGGATCTTGCCAAATGAAGACGTCCACTCTAGAATGACGCCCTACTTTCAGCTTGCCCGGTCTGCAGCCTTTGCCACCCCGGTGCTCCAAGGAGAGCCTGGTGCTCTGGAGGCTTTGCATCTCTTTTCACACTCTCCTCCTCCCTGAAGTGCCTCCCAGATGAGGTCCAGGGACTAATTTTTCTTCAAGGTCAAGATCAGATGCCAGCTCCTCCATGAAGCCTTCCTACATTGCCAGTGAAAGTTCAGCTCTGGGGGCTGGAGCGGTGGTTCAGAGGTTGGAGTTTGTCTAGCATGATTGAACACCCGGGTTCAAACCCCAGCACCATGTACACAACTAAGTATAGGAGAAACAAAGGCCAGATGAAGAAATAAATAGATTCTTTCTGTCTCTCTTAAAAAAAAAAAAAAAAAAAAAAATTCAGGTCTGCTGCCTGGTCTCCCCTCCTCCTATCACCATGTTTCTCTTACAGGAATCAGTCCATTTAACCTTACCAGAAACCAGTTGTCCACACACCTGTGTTCCCCACAAGAACAAAAGATCCTTGAGGGCAAGAACCACATGGCGTTTATTTTTGTATTCCAATCCTAGCACAAACTTGGCTGTACTAGATATGAAAGTCACACTTTCCCATCTGGAATCATGAGATGACCTGGGAACAGAGCTGGGCAAGACAGGTCTTAATTTGAGATAATGTTCAAGTTCCTGGCATATTATATTCTACCGGCATGTGCCAGTGTGGGTAGGCCCTTCCCTAGATGGTGACATGCAGTCCTATCACCAGCTCCAGGACACTTTTCCTTCCTTTGCCCAGTGTTTACCAAGCACTGACTGGGCACCAGGCTAAAGGTGGTGGAGAATTCAAAATGCTCTCAGAGACGTGTGGGGTGCCGTTCCTGTTCTTGCCAGATAGCAGAAGTGACAATAGTCACTGGTTACTAAGTACATCCTTGGTGGTGGGAACCAGCCCTGGTGAACACTGGGTGAAAGAAGGAATGGTGTCCTCCACCCTGGAGCTGGTGACATGACTGCATGTGACCCTCCAGGGAAGGCCCACTCGCACTGGCACTCCTGAGTGGGAACCACTCCTTCTCTTAACAGCCCTGTGTGGTGGCCACTACCATCATCCTCATTCACAGATGATGACAGAGGGTACAAGTGTTTGCATCACTTGCTCAAGTCACTGCCAGGAAGTGGCAAGAGCAGGGATTCATATCCAGGCCATGTTGCCTCCTGGGTCAGGCACAGGCAGTGAAAGACTCAGAGGTGGGTGTGACAGAGGCGAGTAGCACACGTGTAACTGAGAGAGGGATGGAAGATCCAACGTGGGGAGGGGGCCAAGTCTTGGTGCACAGTCATTCACTCCCCCTGAGTTCAGAGAGCATCTGCCGGAGGTGTCCTGATCTGCAGGCCTCCTGCTCCGGCAGCTCAGGGTGGAGGGGGACTAGGAACGCAGGCCCACCATGTTCACAGTCACCTTCCAAGGCTGGGTGCAGCTGCGCACAGGGCAACAGCATGGATGGACTCCTTCCAGCCCTGCTGCAAGCCTGCCAGTCAACCAGGGCTCATTATATAGCCTCTCCAGCCTCAGTTTCTCCACTAGAAAACAGAATTAGCATTGCCTATCTCCCCTGGGATAGCTGGGAAGGTGAATACCTCAACCAAAGGTGGAAGCAGCTGCTGTCACCCAGGGTTCTAAGGAAGCAACTTCTCAGTGGGTAACTGCAAGTGAGACCCTGAGGAGGAAGCAGGCAGGTGCACAGGGGAGGGACAGAGTGTCCCAGACCGAAGAAATCTGAAGAACTCTTAGGCAAGGGGGAAGTGGAATATGGATTGGGGCAGAGAAGGGCACAGGCATCTGTGTCCATGGGACTCCTCCAGGACTCAGGCTGGGCATCAATGCTGGTGTCTACCTTGAAATGGGGGCAGTGGTGGTGGTGGGGAGAACGATTGTCTTTCTATATAGAAAATCCCCATGTGGTCTAAACTTGACACTGTCACACTTCGTAACCTTACAGCTGCTGGCCAGGCTAAGAACTATTTTATACACTATTAATATATTTTTTAATTACCTGGACCACACTGAGATCATGTTGCTATTATTGTTTACAACCAGGGTGTGTTTACTTAAACAGTACTCCCTTCCAGACGAGCCCAGAAAACTTCACAGAATCCTGAATCATAACAGATATAGGTAGTCTTAATAACCCCACATTTTCAAAGCTAAATGAAAGAACAAGTCTGCCGTTTCCCCTAAGGAATTGCAATGCTAAGCAGAATAGAAAAATTCACCCCCGTTTCCAATTTCTAGCCTGCTCACAGCAAACTTTGTAAATACTCAATTTGCATCACCTTCCTGCTCCAAGTGCACTGCACCCCTATTAAGCCCTGAGTCCTTCCCTCTGTGGCAGGTGTACTTGTGATGCAGCCCCTGCCTGCCCTCCTGTTGGTCCCCTCCATTCCCTTTACCTCTGGTCCTGCTGTGCTCCCATACAATGATCTTCCCACTATTTCCTTATCCTTCCCTCAGAACTTCTGCACATGCTGTTCTCTTCCTGGAATGCTCTTCCTTGAAATAAGTGCAGGCCAGTGCCCTTGCAGCACTTGGGCCCTTCTGGGAAGCCGCCTGACCATCCTGTCCAATCCAGCCCATGGCCACCAATTCTAGCTGCTGCCTTCTATCCTAACTCACATGCCACTTTCCAGCAGGCTCCCCAGGAGGGAATCGGCTGGTCTTTCACACACAGTAAGAAGTCCTCCCTTATGTGTGAAACATGCTGAGGTCTTTCCAGAGTACAGAATTGACTTCGGAAAAGCCTACCAGGACCAGGATCTTTATGATAATGTACTGATGCTATGAGTTTCACTCTTTGAGAGTCATATGCTAACATCACTTGGATAACATAGAAAAGAACGTTACTCAGATTAAACAAATGTACCTTGAGCTGAGCCAAGCCTTAAAAAATAAAAAAAATACATAAAGGCAAAATGCCAATTCTTCTCCAACAGCCATCTGGTACAGCCTACTAAGTCAGAAGAATGTCCCACCTAGAGCCTCCTGCTGTCTCTAGAACATCCCAGAACCACACACTAATAGAAGGCCACATTCTTTTTTTTTTAATCAACTTTATTCAGTCTTTCATCTGGCCTTTGTTTTTCAGACACACACTTGTGTATGTGGTGCTGGGATTAGAACCTGGATCCTTGCACATGCCAGGCAAGCACTCGTATATAGCCAAGCCACCACTCCAGCCCCTGAAGGCCACATTTTTATATTGCTTTTGTTCTTCAAGTCCCCTCTACACCAGAAGAACCAACTGTGTTAGAAATAATCAGTCACAGCACACTCTAAATTTTTCAGTATCAGGAATCACTAAGTAGAGGAGTCAAAGAATTGGAGAGACTAGACACAAACTAGCTCCACTGTTCTACACACTTCTGGGACTTTCTTTATACCCTGACCAATTCTCAAAGCTGAAATGCAGAGAACAATCTCCTTGAATGATCCCAAATTCCTGGAAGAACTGGCAAAGCACACACGGCCAGAGAATTCCAGGACCAACGTGCTTTTTTCTTTGGACAACAGAAACAATCTATCTGTCCAAAGTGGAAATCTCAATCAAATCCAAAAATAAATGACTAAATTAAGAGCAAGAGAACAAAACCACACTCAGCTTGAGGATACCCAGGAGCCAAGGGTCTATTAGAGGTCTGGACCAAACTGTACAATGATAACACTTGGGAGACAAACATGACCTGTCCAGCCTGTGCTCCCAGCCCTGAAACCTGGAGAAATGGCTGCCTGCAGAAGCAGTGCATCTGCCCACCTGAATCCCAATGGCAGTCCCCGCAGCACCCACCCCCACACTGTCCCTCACAGAACCGAGCCTCCCTCTCCCCAACATCTGCAGGTGGCTAAAACAACCAACTCTTCCCAACTCGAGAAAACTGCTATCACGGGTGGAGGAACATTCATGGACATTATGAACAAGATTCTGAGTCTATAGGATTATAAAGTTGATGCTAAAGTGTGTGAAAGTATGAACAAGCAGATTCGAAGAAATATTATGGCACCATGGTAACAGAAACCACCAAAGAAACTCTAGCTGCGCAGAGCTGCTTAAAAATAAACCGGATACTAAAATACCAGCAAAAAGCTACAATGACTCACACTGTTCTCCTCAATCTGGAGCGGACAGCCAGTTCTTTAACACACTTGTCTCCCGGGCTTTGTCCCCACTAGAGAAACGCGAGACAAAAGAGAGTCAAAAAAGCAGCTTTGAAACTTTTCTCTAATTTTATCACATGAATAAAATCTTACACGTTTTTGGAGTTAGAAATACCGAAATGTACATTCATAAAGACAGCACCGAGGGCTGGAGCGGTGGCTCGGCGGTTTCGGCGCTTGCCTGGCATGCACGAGGACCGGGGTTCAAACCCCAGCACCACGTACACTACTGAGTGTTGGAGCAACTCAGGCCATGTGAAAAGCTAAATAAAGTTGTTTCTCTCTTTCTCTGTCTCTCTCACTGTCCCTCTCTCTTTAAAAAAAAAAAAAAAAAAGAAAAGAGCACCGAGGCCTCTAATAAAATCAAACTAGCTAAAGCCCCGGGTGCCAAACAAGTGTCCACATACCAGTGACTCATAAAGAACAATGGCAGTTTCCACCAGGAGCACAGAGCCTTCCAGGCAGGTGGTGTGCACACACAGCCTCACTCTCCCTTTCTTGGCTTGTGAGCACATGCCCCACCTCGGACCTGGTCTCTCCACACCTCTTCTGACTACACCTGCACCTCACACAGAAGACCCCTGGGGTTCTCCCATTCTGGCCTGCCCTACATGCCAGCAGCCTTGACCTCCCCAAGGACTTCACATGGTGTCTTTCCTAGTCAACTCTATCCATCCTGCAAGGCTGGATGTCACCTCCTCCTGCACCATTCCAATGATCCACTCCCCTCTAGTGTTCTGTTATAGTTTTACATGGTGCCAGTATTTGGCCACATTGCTATTACCCCAAACAGGCTGTCAGTTCCTGGGCACCACACCCAAGTCATCTGGCTGCACTGGTGCCTACAAGGTGCCTACAAGGTACCTGCAGCTACTCAGCTACTCAGTGACTGCTGTATCCAGGCACTGCCTCCTTCCCATTCCCTTTGCCTCTGCCCTAACTTGCAGTATCTCTTCTTTCATTCTTAGTTAAAAAAAAAAAAAAGACTCCTGGACAAACTGCCACTCTGCGTGTCCAGAGACCGCCTGTGAACATTAGACTCCTACACTCTTGTTTAGAGCCAGAGCTCCAAGAAAACCTGCTGGAGAGCAAGCTCTGCTGCCAGCTAGTGAGCAGTTCCAGTGAATTATACTTTGGCAGCCCCTGAAAATCAATTCTGTAAGGCCTGGTTTTTCAATCTTGTGCAACAAAAATTATTCTCCAAGTTGCATAATCACTCAAGTTTCAATTTGTCTTGTTACCAAAGTCGCAGGAAAACCACCCAAATGCACATCAGCCTCAAGGAGAGGACACTATTTCCTTTGGTGAGAACATGCTCTCAGCAGGAGCACTGGACCCTCTGGCCCAGGTAGACAAAGGTGCCCCTGCATGCAGCAATGCCAACGTGCTTCCTGGAGAGCACATTCCAGACCCACCTACATCCCAGAAGGGCTCCACTGTACCCTCAGAGCACTGGCTACAGGCGGCAGCCATCGAGTCTCACTAGCCATAGGTGTTAGTGAGACTGTCTAGTACATTCACAGGCAGTCTCAGAAAATTCTATCGCTTCAGTCTTCCATCTAGGAAGTGAGGATGACCTGAGGGTCAGCTGAGGGAATGCAGGAAGCACTCACCTCCTACCTGGCAATAACGCATGGTGGTGGGCTGGAGTGGTAGCTTAGCAGTTTTGGCACTTGCCTGGCATGTGCAAGGACATGGGTTTGAATCCTAGCACCACATATACAATGAAGTGTTGGAGTAACAAAAACCACTTAAAAAAGTAAATAAAATTTGATTTTTTCTCTCACTGTCCCTCTCTTTATTTAAAATGCCGCTGCTGCTGCTGCTGCTGCTGTTACTGCTGCAGCATGGTGGTTCCCTTCCCTGGCTCCAGCATTACCTAAGAGATGGAGCAAAACAAGCGTGGACTTCGCACAAGCCTCCTTGGACCTTGGATCTCCTTATTCTTAAGGTGAGTGACTCTCCAATTCTACTCAGACTCTCACACCTTAAGGGGAGGCTGGATAGACTAGTTTGAAGTTGCAAGTGAAAATGTGCACTATGCATCTTGAGTCAAAACAAAGCAATGAAGAAAGATGATTTTTAGGTAGAGCGGAACGAAAAGGGGGCTTTACTTTGATCAAGTTAGCACTCACCCACTGGGGTACACCGGGGATCTACCCAGCCTCCAGCGTTGCTTCCATTCTTCCCAAGCCCACACACTGGGAGTTCATGCAGCTACAGAACATTCTGGGTACTGGGGAATCCCACCAGGTACAGAACAGTTCCTGTTCTGGAACAGGTGACATAGTAGTTGCTAGGTAGAAAAAGAAAGCAAGGAAGGAGGTGGGGAAAGGGAAAGGGAGGAAGCAGAGGGGAGACTGCACTTTTAAACAGATTGACTGGTGATGGTCTCATTGAAAAGGTCACATCAGAGACAATTTAGGAAATGGGGAGCCATGTGGGCCTCCAGAGCAAATGCAGCCCCAGTAGAAGGAAGAGCCCACACCCTGAACGTCCGTGGAATGGCCAGGCAGCTATTGCAGGAGCTCCCTGTGACAGGATGACTGAGACCAACCAGGCGGGCTGGAGAGATGACAGGGCATCAGTGTAAAAAACAACATGACCTCATTCCTGGCAATGCTGTCCCACTACCAAGGCTACCCCTGACTGGATTTCCCAGCACAATCATTCACAAACCTGTGCTCAGGGGCTGCTGTGTGCCAAGCCCACACACGGCCCCTACCCTGAGTCCTGTAGAGGGAGGAGTCACACACCAGTACCCCGAGGCTTTCCACAAGACAGCCTCCCCTACAAGTCCTACACGGCCCCTGCCTCAGTTGTCCCTGACGGAGACTCATTCAAGGTCCCCTTGTGAGAAGCAGGGACATGACCCTGAGCTTGTTCTACCCAACCCACACAGCACCAGGAAGCAGGAAGTACAGAACCCCTGGGTCCCACCCGATTTAGAGGCCAGTCTGAGAGACATGGAGCCCTGGGGGCTTCTCCTAGCTTGGTTCAAGCAATCCTGGACCTCTGTCCCCAGAAGACCTAATCTCCCAGCAAGACCCTCAGGATGAGGCTGCACAGAACAAAGTCTCACCTGTCCCTGCCCCACAGACTTTGCTAGTTCACCTGCATGTGCAGAGAGGAAAGCTCATTTGGGGGAATGTGAGCTTCACACCACAGCCTAAGAACCAATGCCATTTCAACTGAACAAGATTGAAAATGTTTCTGAAACCAACTAAGCAGTCACCTGAAGTAACTTTGGGGAAGATCTTTTGAAATCATTGCACTAGAATTCTAGTTTCTAAATTGTTTCCTGGACTAAGAAAGAGAATAATGGGTCTAAGGATGAAAATGATGGTGGTTCTGAAGCCCCCAGAAGGCCAGTCGGTTAATTTGATTGACCTGGAGAAGGCAGGCAGGCTTGGGGCAGGCTGAGTGAAGTCTACCCATGGAACCACTAAGGGAGCCCCTCCTTTCCCACCAGGAAGGAGCCAGCTGCTCCACACCCGCAGGCTCCAAAGGAGCCAAGGAAGCTCCTGCTGCCAGACTGCTGTGCACCAAGGCCTGCACCAAGGTGGGGTCCTTCAGGCTCTGCCATTCCCTCCTGACCGCCTATGGGCTACCCCTGCCGGGCTTCCTCATCCCTCACCTGGAGCTCCATGAGGAGCTCTGCCCTGCTCATCTATATGGGACCCAAACTAGGCACTTAAGAGTGAGCAGGAGGGGCTGGAGCGGTGGCTTGGCGGTTACGGCTGTTGCCTGGCATGCGCCAGTACACAGTTTCAAACCCCAGGACCCATGCACACAACTAAGTGTCAGAGCAACGAAAGCCATATGAAAAACTAAATAAAAATTGATTCTCTCTCTCTCTCTCTCACTGTCCTTCTCTCTTAAAAAAAAAAAAAAAAAAAGTGAGCAGGAAGCCAAGGGGAAGGGAGGAGAGGAGATGCTGCCTGCCCTGATCCTGAAGGTAGAGAAACCAGTATAAAGAAACAGTTTGTGAGAAGTCAGTATTAAAATGTTCCATACGTGAGTCATGCAGTAACCCTTAAAATAACTGTTTTGCCCCTGATGTCTTTTAGACCTAACAGTGCAGAGAAAACAAGCCAACAGCCCGGCATCCTGATCATTTTAGATACAGCAGAGAAAGGCAGGAGGAGGCCCACAGCTGTCATTCACCCACAGGATGGAGCTAGTAAAGGGCTGCAGCTCACAGCATGTACTCAGAAATGTCCCCAAAATGCATTTTTCTTACATAATGGAAACATGTCAGCTGACAAATCTGTGTCTTAGACTGATTTCACAGCAATGTTTTTTAGACATCTGGTTGGCAAACACCCTGGGAATGTGAAGATTCAGCCTGAAGATTTTTCCAACCTAAATACTGAGTTGCTGTTCCACAGACTTAAAATAGAGTTACTTTTAAAAGGACAAAATGACACATTTTTCAAATCAGATATTAACATGAGAATGTAAACAACCATACAAGAAAATGAACAGGAAGAGTCTAAAGATTTGAAAGAAAATCAGAGGTGACCCACTTAAATCAGGACTAGCTGAACCAGGGACATGCAGCCTAGTCTACGGCGGCCCCTCCACACTCCTATAGGGCCTGGACCAGGTGGGAAGGGGTATGCACCTACTGGGAAGACTCTTATGAGAAATATATAACTGCTTTTGCTTTCAAGGCTGAGTGGAAGGACGACTCAGGAAACCTGGGCTCTAGGGCTTGTTCTGGTTTTGACGAACTGCCTAACTATATGTAAGTCACTTCCCTACCAGCCTCAGTTTCCCCACCTACAACCAGAGGGAAAGCTGTCAGAGCAAATGAAAGGTCACTGTCACTGCCTCTTGCCATCAGTCCCTCTGGCCATTCATTTTGTCACTAACATATCCTGCACACCTGTTCCAGGCACGGGAGATGGCAGCAGGCACAGTAAAGCTGCCTCCATGGAGTCTGCCCGTTAGCAAGAGGGCCTCCACCAGACCGCTATAAACTGCAGGAAGCTGCTAGCACCTGAACAGCCACAGGTTTCTTCAGATGGCGTCTTCCCTGGCCTGCTGCATCAGGGCAGCCCGCAGTAGGGACAATCCCAGGAAGGCTCCTGATGGGCGTAGCACCTGCTATCTAGCGCACTATTACACAGCCAGCCATTTACAGGGTAAAGAGCAAAACTACAAGCACAGGACACGCTTGTTTAACAACTCAAACTCCCTCTCAACTACTCAGCAATTAGAACAGTCATTTTACTCCAAAAATAGATTTTCCTGCTCCGCGCAATGATAGAAAAGAAGAGCCCTGCAGAGTGACTGAGGGGGCTGTGAGCCTGGTGGCCTTCCTCTCTGAATCAGAAACTAAAGGGGTCAGGCTGCACACAGAGGCAGGGCGCACAGACACTTCTCACACTTTCCCCTGGACATCCACTCCCCTCTCTACGGATAAGGAAAGGGAGGTGAGAAGGCCAGTCTCCAGGGTTGGTGGGTCAGGCAGGAAGCGGTGCCATCAGAATGTGAGCCCAGCTGGGGACAGGAGTGCAGTGCCCTCGCAAGCAAGGCCTGGGAGGGGCAGCCCGCTCACTCCCTGGACCTCCCCTCCAGTGGAGAGGCCCTCCCCTCCAGCTCCCCACCTGCTCCCTGAGCCTTGTGCTTCATCCTGGAAGCACAAGGACTTTCAAAAAGAATGGAATTCTGTGTTTACAATGAAAAAGTCTCCCATGATCTTTTTCTTTTTCACACACAGCAGGGTTATTTCGCTGCTTCTGTTCTGCCTGATTAAACTTAAATTTGATTTGTCAGTTTTTCCACGATTTTACCTAAAGGAAAATGACAACAGCCCAGGTGAATGCTGTTTTCAAAGGCATTGTGCTCGTGGCATTGTTCTGATCTCTCTTCAGATGTGCGGTTGTGCGAGTGCCCCTGCTGACATCGTCAGCTTGATTTCTTACGGCTAACACCATCCACTGGTAGAAGGAAAGCCTTCTAGAAAAATGCTCCTTTTGTCCCCTTGATCGGTTCTACTGTCCTCCTTGGCTCCTGGAGGCAATTTCCACAGGTGCTTCCCTCCTGAGCCACACACAGGGTCAGAACCCTGATCCTAAGTCCTGCAGATTCCACCAGTGACGGCCAAAGTCAGAACCCCGCCACACACACACGCCCTGGACCACTGCACAGGTCCCCCACCGCCCTACACCTCCACTGGGTTGTCAAGTGCCCAGATACTTGGCAATGAGAGGCCTCATATAAATTTGTCAAGAACAGACAAAGAAATGAAATCATTTAGCCAGGAGAGGCTATTCCAGAGGGACAACAGCTTAGATACTTGAAAATTTTGCTCTTTTACTAACAACACTAAGATAAAATCATACACAATCCACCCTCATAAGATGCACACTTAAGTGATTTGTGGTGTGTTAAAGACTCAATTCTAGTTCGTTTTTATCACCCCCAAACCAACCCTGCCCCCTTTAGCAGTCATCCCCACTCCCTTTACCCCCAGGCCCTGGCAAACATTGATCTGCCATCTGTCTCTAGAGTTCCTATTCTGGACATTTCCTATACACAGAACACATCATGTGGCCTCCTGGACTGGCTTTTTTCCTTACCATAATGGCTTTGGGATCCATGCCAGCTGTAGCGCGTCTCAGTGCTTCCACTCCTTTTTGTTTCTAAGTACTACTCCATAGTGTGGATATGCCACCTTGCTTAGCCATTTCCAAGCAGCTGCACGTGGGGGTCATTCATGCTGCAATGAGCATGCCACAAGTCTGTGCGAGGTGGGAACCTGCGAGTGGAAATGCAGCCACGTAGGAGACTTTCCCCAGGTCAGGGGCCCCCAGCTCCCAGTGAGCCTCTTCCACAACGGTGTACGGTGCACGTTCCACTTTAGCCAGCAGGTTGAGGCTTCCTGTTCCCCTCATCCTCGAGACCTGCCTTGATCATTGAGATTCCCATGTGTATTTCCCTGATGACTAATGGTGTTGGGTATCTTTTCACCTGCTTCTTGGCCATCCATATACATCTTTGGAGAAATGTCTCTTCCGATCGTTTGTTCATTTTTTAAATTGAGCTATCTGGTTTTTTATTGTTGAGTTTTAAGAATTGTTCATACATTCAAAGTACAAGTCCTTTACTAAATATGACTTGAAAGTATTTTCTTCCATTCTGTGACTTGTCTTTCTTGATAGTATTCTTGGAAGCAAAAAGTCTTTATTTTTTATTTTTATATTAAAAGAGAGAGAGGGACAGTGAGAGAGAAAGAATCAATTTTATTTTCCACGTGGCTTTCATTGCTCCGACACTTCATGGTGTACGTGGTGCTGGGGATTGAACCCGCGTCCTTGCACATGCCAGGCAAGCATCGTAACTGCTGAGCCACTGCTCCAGCTCCAAAACAGTTTTTAATTTTTATGAAGTCCAACTGATCCATGTTTCTTTTGTTGTTTGTATTTAGATGTTGATGGCTTATACCTTCATCTGATTAGAGATGATAAGGATTTATTTCTACATTTTCTTCTGAGAGCTTTATGGTGACTCTCACATTTAGTCTCTGATCCATTTGTAAGTCTTGTTTGTTTTTTGAGATGATGGTCAACTATGCTGCACAGGTTGGCCCTGAATCTGTGATCTCCTGCCTCAGCCTCCTTAGTAGCTCGGAATTACAAGCACACACCACAGTGCCTGGCTTAGGTCTCTACTCCATTTGGAGTTACATTTTGCACACAGTATGAGGCAGAGATCCAAATTAGTTTCTTTGCATGTAGATACCCAGTTGTCCTAGCACCTCTTGCTAAGAAGATTATCATTCTCTCCACTGAACTGACTTAGCATCCTTATCTAAACTTAACTGGCCAAAATATAAGGGTTTAGTTTTGCACTCTTAATTCTATCTCATAGCTCTATGTTTATCTTTATGCCAGTACCATGCTTTCTTGAATACTATAGATTTGTAAAAATTTTGAAATTGGGAAGTGTGGGTACTTCAACTTTATTTTGTTTCTTTAAAACTGTTTTAACTACTATGGGTCCCTAAATTTTAGAAATTTTAGAATTGCTTTGTTGATTATTTATTTATTTACCTATTACTAGGGATTGAACTCTGGGATGCTTTGCCACTGAGCTATAGCCCCAGCTCTTATGTTTTATTTTGAGACAGTTTCACTAAGTTGATCACAGCTTCCCTAAGTTGCTCAGGTTGGCCTCAAACTTGTGATCCTTTTGCCTCAGCCTCCCCAGTAACTGGGATTACAGGCATATGCCCAGTGTTCTGCAATCTTGCTGAACTTGTACTAGTTCTAATACAAGTGGAGCATCCCTAATCTGAACATCCAAAATCTGAAACTTTGGGAGTATCACACAGGAACTCAAAAAGCTTTTGATTTGAGGGTATTTCAGATCTTGCATTTTCATCTGTTGTAGGGGTGAAATATAGAAGAATCAAGGGATGGAATGTAGATGACGTGGGGGTAACTCTGGTTTAGGATCAAATGCATCTCACATTGTTACTTTATATGCATTTATGATTGTACAATAACTCAACTTCTTAATCAAAAGTAAATGGGCTGGAGCGGTGGCTCAGTGGTTTCGGCGCTTGCCTGGCATGCACAAGGACACAGGTTCAAACCCCAGAACCGCGTACACAAGGAAGTGTCTGAGCAACGAAGGCCATATGAAAAACTGAATGAAAATTGATTCTATCACTGTCCTTCTCTCTTAAAAAATAAATAAAAATGATGAGTAAAAGACATCAGAGAAAAACATGAATGTACCCAAAAGATGTAATGATTTAAACATTTTCACAACACAATGTAATGTAGAAAGGGAAAAAAAAAAGACACAAGTGATAAAAAAAAAATCTGTCACAGAAGTATATTAAGGCTGAAACAAAGGCTGGGGAGCCAATCAATTCCACTATACAAAGAAGTTGTAAGAGAGGAACATAGGAGGAGAGATGGCAGGGCCAGAGACAGGAAGTACACCTGCTCAGCCAGGCTGTATCTGGTCTGAGTCACAGAGTCCGGGCCGCGCTTTCTACTGTGTTGTCCACTGAGGCAGCCTCGAGTGGCAGCTGCAGGAGAGCAGGTCTGCTGAGCCAGTCTGGCCTCCTAGTGACCGTATAGAACTGCACTTCCAGCTATTGCACAAGAGACAGGCAGGGCGAACAAGAAAGATGTTTTTGTTTAGTCTCTGCAATATGGAGTTTGCTTGTTACTGCAATATGGCATAGCCAAATATAACACAACCAGTTACTCTGTGGCAGAAAAAGCACAACTTCCTTTAAAAAAAAATGGAAATAACTTGTAAAAATATGACAAATGGATATGACGATGCCAGCTGGGTGGGGCTGGGGGGAGATAGGAAGGTAGTTTAAAACTGCTGATGGGCTTCATGGAAAAATCTGCAAATGTAGAAGGCGGCAGAAAACAGCTTCTAACCTCTGACCCTGAAGTCCCACTCTGGGGAATACGCCCCAAGAAAATAAGCTCAAAGGAAAAAATAGCTTGAACAGAATGTTCGCCACAGTAGTATTTATAACAGCAAAAAACTGGGGACAAGTTAAATGCTGAAAAGCTCGGGTAAGCTGACGAATGGACGCCACGCAGCCATCACAAAGCACGAGCCACTGCATCTGAGACCAGGCATAAGCAGAACAGCACACGACCCTGACCACACGTGAACATTAGGGGCGAGCGTTTGCACGGGCAGCTTCAGCTCCCTAGAGGGCTTATCCGGGGGAGGATGCTCAAATATCTGCTAAGTGACTGAACCAAAACATAACCAACTCGGTGAAGCAGGCTGGTGGGTGACAGGGGCTGGAGAGTTGAGGCTCCTCAGCCTCTCTTCTGAAAAAAGATGCATGTATTCAAAATAGAGGAGAAACATTGGTTCGCCTTCATACAACTAAGCGACACCAGAATGGCAATGACTTTACCATTCTGAACACCTCAACGTGAGTTCCCTGGCACCAGGAAGCAATTCCTCCATAAGTGGGGCTCATGAAGTTCAGAGGCTCGCAGACCACCTGGCAGCGTCATGTGCAGATGGAGAAGCAGGGTCCCCCTCGTATTGTGGGGCCCAAAGCACCTGGCAGAAGCACACACAATAAACATGCCATCCAGACCTTCAGAGCCCTTCCAGTGGGCTCTGTCTAGTCATCAGAGCTCCTGTGACTACAGAAATCAGGCTGTCCTCCTCTGATCTAAGAGCTGCATTAATGGGAACAACGCACCAGGACGTGAAGAGCAGGGATGCCGTGTTGTCTTTCAGCAGCCAGACCCTCCTGGTCCTGGGGCTCTGTGCCCCCCACACTTCCTCGAGCTGGCTGCTGCCCCATCTTCATCCCCCAGTCTCAGGCCCCACAGAGGGAGCACTGTCAATTCCTTGATGCCTGCCTCTTCCTCACCCCACCCCACCCACTGCCCACCTCCTAGCCAGTACCTACCTAGCCTGCTAGGTACCCTGGAGAACCTGCCTGCTCCGGGGACCTCCCTGCACCTGTCCTCTCCAAGCGGCCTGCCCCTCCACAATGACCTCAAAAGGCCTCGCTTCTCTCCCCACCTCTCTCCACCTTCCTGCCTCTCTCTCTTGGCAGAGGACAAGGTGGCAGTCCAAAGTCCCTCCAGCCTCCCCAAGCGCCCCACAGGCTCTGCCTCCTTGGCCAGTCTAGGAGGTTGGTGTCCACGGTTCTATTGCTGACCTCCTGGCACTCTAAGCAAGCTCCTCTGTCCCCACACATCAGTGTCCAACCCAGTGCTCATCTACTCTCTGGCCAAGATCCACTCATCCGACTGCTTTCTAGACCCCTCCACTTGTCCATCACACAGCCCCTACAAACCATTTCCTACCCCCAAGCCCACTCCCAACCACGGGTTTCCTAGCTGCCCAACCAGAAACCCCTCTTTCTCCTACCCCCACAACTCCACCACATGTGCCCAGTTCTCAAGACCTGACAAACCAGCTCTTTGGAGCTCCTGAATCCTCCTACTGCACCCCATTCCCTCAGTGGGATCAGTCCTCAGGCACCAGTCTGGCCCCACTTCCTTTCACCCTTCCTGATATTATCCTTCTGGTCAATGTGTCTTTTGGAAACATCAGTTTCAACCTCTAATCCAAATACCTCAAAGACTTCTACCTGAGGCCTCCAGGGCCTCCAGGCTCTAACTACCGCCCCTTTCTACCTCTCCATGTGTTCCTGGTCACACTGCATGCTTGGGCGACACAACACACAGCACCAAACAAGCACCACACTCTTCTCAGCTCCACCCCTCTGAACAAAGGCAACAAGCTGGAGGAGGCATGTGCGGGGAAGCTGAGGCACAGTAACACCCAGGATTCATCACCTGGATGTGGGGAGGAACTCATGTCTGTGCCACATGCACTCTGCTGACGCTTCTCCACATGAACTAGGTGATGAAGTTCTCTATAGTTCTGATTTTCTACTCTTCTGAGATGGAAAAGCATCATGACTTATGGTCACTGAAATGTGACAGATGTGGCTTCTCTTGCCCCACAAATGTAAGCATTTTACACTGACTGCCCAGACAGGCACATTCAACACAGAGTCACCAAGGGCTCTGAAGAACAAATCCTCACTGGTTCTCCACCATGTCACACAGTATGGAGCCCAGCTACACCACAGCATGCACAGCCATGTGCCCAGGACTGAGGCTTGGGGTTCGAACACGTGTGCACGTTTCTGCTCCCCTCACATCTAGCTGGAGGCACACAAGGACACATCAGCTTGACTCTGCCCCCACCGCCCCCTCACATCCTAACCACAGTACCCAAAAGTGACACATGGCTACAGAAACAGAGAGGTGATGAGGCTGTAGGGGACTGGGCTGCTGATTGGGGCACCTGCATTTTGCCTTCACTCCTGCACTGCAGACGCTCTGCTCCCCTCTGTGCCAGTCTCTGAGGGACCCACCAGGTCACATGCAGCACTTCCTGAAGACTCCTTCTCAGAACTGCCTGGTGGGCATCTCTTCCTTAGGCTGCAGGTTTTCCCATTCAAGAGCTATATTTAAGCCCCAAAAGCCCACACACAGCCCAGGAGTCTGAAAGATTCTGTTGGCAAAAGTAGAAGGAAAAATATGTGGAATGGGTCAGGAGGGTGTCCTTTGTTCAGGCCAGAAAATAGGAGCATTCACCAAGGACAAACACGAGCAAGGGATGAGAAACATTGACCACTGTGAGCAGGGGCCAGGAGGCCAACCTTGGAGGCTGCCACAGCAGGTTCCCAAGATGAGACAAAGGGCATGATTAACACACATGAGTCAGAGTGGCCTCAGGTCAACCCCTCCACTTTGAGCAGTCCCTTCTAGACACAGGGCTTCCTGTCACACAAAGGGCCTCTGTGGCTCTCTGTCCACAGAGGAAGAACAGATGCTTTTCCTATGCAGACAGGCAGCAGTTTCTGGGGCTCTTCCCCACACCAAACTCTGCTGGAGCAGAACCCCCAAGGGAGCCGACCCTCTGCAAAGCTGAAATGAGACACTGAAGAGAGAACAATGCAGCAGAACACAGCCAGCCCAGATGCACAGATCTAGAAGGTCTCCGCAAGCTACAACCTCGATTCTTCACAGACAAGATCTTTTAATGTTCCACGCACCTCAAGCAAAATATCCACTCGCCGGTAAAATGGAATCCCATCTGCCTAAGAGGCTGTGCAGATAAAAGGGCACACATGTGGAAGCTGGCACGGCACCTGGAGAATGGGGGTCTTCAGTAGCAACCTCAGGGATGACGCCTCTGGCCAGGCGCCCATCACTGAGGTTGGTACACACGTGGGAGCTGACACAGCATCTGGACAACAGGGGTCTTCAGCATCCGTGGCAACCCTTTTCACATGACAGAGGCCTCAACAACCTCCTCCGACACAGTGGCCTGTACTACCAGGGAATTCTGCAAAAATGCTATCTGGACTTCACGTACACGGTCCTGAAAGGGTGACCAGGGCTGACATTTCAGCAGGAATCCATCATCTGGGAAAGTCGGGGAAAGAAGGAACCCTGGTGACAAGATGAGAACAGTGTAGTACAGGGGCAGGCTGGTCCTGGAGGGAAGGCCCTGTGAAGCTGTGACTTTGACAGGGGAGGACAGAGAACTTACAGACAGCAGAGTGCAAGCAAGCCACCATGAGTGATTTCTCCACCCACTCCCTCACCATCAGTGAAAGGGCAGCACATCCAGCTCAGAGCACACCCAGCCACCATGAGAGCACTGGAGAATGCCAGGAAACCGACTCGTCCATCACACGCGGTCAGAAAATGTACTGCTCAAATACTTCTCAAGCCATATCAACACGTACCACCAAGTTAAGAAGTCGTGCAAGCCATCTGTTTCCCAAATATTTTCAACAAAATATTTGCTGTGAAAAGCTGAGTAAGATTATATTAAGCCAAAAAACTTAACATTATATATATATAAAATTTAGCGCGCGCACGCACACACACACACAAATAAATAATAAGGGGCTAGAGTGGCAGCTCAGCAGCTGGAGTGCTTGCCTGGCATGTGCCAGGACCTGGGTTCAAGCCCCAGCACCACACACACAACTAAGTGTTGGACAAAGTCCAGATGAAAAAATAAATAACTGATTCTTTCTCTCTCCCCCTTCCTCTAAAAATAAAAATAATATTAATAGTAACATACACACACATGCATATTTCTCCCAATTTGCCAAAGCCTTGCTCAGAGCAGGGACAGAAGTGAAAACCAGTCCTGCAGCGGGAGCTCGCAGTGGAACAGGAAGGTTGGACAAGGGCACCCTGACAGGCTGGTCGGAGGGCGGCCCGCAGGAGGCCAGGACCGAGGAACACTGAGGAACTATGAAACTCTTAGTGCTGACAGTGCTTTCAGAAAGCAAGCGCAACAGCCAGCCCGGCGCAGACGGTCTGCAGAGCACTCAGAACATGAGCTTATTTACAGATCTGTAAGCAGCGGCTGCAGCGGAGGCTCAGCAGTGACAGCGCTTGCCTGGCATGTGCACACGCACAACTAAGTGTTGGAGAGACGAAAACTAAACAAAGCTTATTCTCTCTCTCTCTCTGTCCCTCTCTCTTTAAAACAAAAAAACAAACAAAAAACACTGTAAGTAGACAATTACCCAGGAAAAAAAAGTCCAGAAAACTCTGGTGCTTTAAAAACTACCCCAGGCTGACTCTTAGCTTGACTTCCTCTGATTCCCAGTACACAGCCCTAGCTAGCACTCGTCCAGCATCTCCCCTGGGGTGGCCCACATGTCGGCCTCTTGTCACCCCGGCTAAAACCCACTTCTCGCTCCTCCATCCCCAACCAGCCGATCTTTGGAAAATGCCTTGGCTGTCAACACAGACGCTCTGGACAAATGCCGGGTCAACA
Organism: Aplodontia rufa; assembly: GCA_004027875.1. Lineage (NCBI taxonomy): Eukaryota > Metazoa > Chordata > Mammalia > Rodentia > Aplodontiidae > Aplodontia > Aplodontia rufa. The sequence continues at coordinate 129,763 of PVKS010001190.1, forward strand.
CCCCTACTGCTGTCTTCCCTTCATGCCCACGTGCCATCGGTGCGTGTTAAAACAGCACGATGTGTTCATGCCTCACAGCCTCAGCCCCAGCTATGTGAAACTTGCCAAGAGCTGTCAGTCAGTTACCCACACTCCCCACCCGGGATGGTCCTGTGTTCTGGCCCCTGATCCAGCACCAATCCCAGCTCCTTCCAACCCCGCCCCAAACTGCCACTGGAGTGACCTGCCTGTGGCTCTCCAAACGAAACAGGCCCAGCCTGCCTGGACTCCTGCTGCCCTTCTGCTGGACTCCCCTCCTCACGTCTCCAGGACCAATATGATGCCACATCGCACTCCCTGCCCTGTACTTCCCAGCCTGCTCTTTCCTACCTGCCAGATTACAGATTTATACATTGTCCCTCTCCTCGAGCAAGCTCCTTAAGAACAAGGTCTGTGTCTTATTCACGTCCCTAGCAGTGGGGCCGCAGGCGCATAGTCACTGGTGAAGGAGTCCAGCCACAGCCACGTGCAAAGCGCAGCAGACGCAGCAGCTGGAACGCCCTTCTGTCATCAGCAGCAGGGTCTCTTAGAGGTTCTCTAAGAAGTGGGAAGTCTTAAAAGCTGAAGAAAAATATACATGTCACCAAACTGGCAAGGAATAAGGGACTCTAAAGGAACCAAAACAGCAAATCTAACAGAAACCAGGGTCTGGGAGCCCAGCTCCATGGCGGAGCACTTGCCCAGAGTGTGCAAAGCTCTGGATCCACCCTATCACTGCCCCAAAACAGAGCAGAGGACACCGCTGCCCCAGGACACACGAAAGCAGGTGAGTCAGCTTTCTTTCTGAGATAACAGAAACAATGAAATAAACGACTGGCTGACTTGAGTGGAATACTGAGGCCTGCCTTATATGCAATCCAGTTCCAGAAAGAAGTAATACTAACGAAAAGGAAAAACAATAAAGGCACTTGTCCAGAATGCTGAAAAACCCTTGTGTTACAAAGTAGCCCAAGCAATACTTTAGAGTCACACCAAGAAGAGTTAAAAATGAAACTGCAGAAACTCAAAGATACATTAAAGATCATGAAAGCAGCCAGAGAGAAAAAGACAGCTCACCTTCAAAGACTCACTAATTGACTAAGAGCAACAGCACAAGTAGGAAAACACTGGGATAATCTCATCGGCCACCTGAGCAACCCTGACTGCCCATGACGAATTCTACGCCCGACAAAACAGTTTATAAGAACTCTTAAGAACTAGACCTCCAGACATGTAAAATATATACACCAACAAAACCTGCAGAGAAGGAATGCAAAGGATGCGCCTCTGACAGGCACTCTCTGAAGAGGGAGTGGTATCTGGAGACAGGAAGAGCAGTCTAGACCGCTGCAACACAGGATGGGAGAAGGAGCCACTGAACGCGGAAGCAGAAGAGGGGCCACCGGCTGGAGGACCATGACTGCCACGCTAAGGGTGTGGGCCTCCACAGCTACGGCGAGTGAACGGGTCGAAAGCCATGAAGAAGAGCCCAGAGCCTCAGCTCCAGAACACTCACCTGGGAATGCAGCCAGCACACCTGAAGAACTGACTCTTAAGTTTACTTGATTTTAATATGAACAGCCACGTGTGTTAATGGCAACCCTACTGGACAACATGGGCCTAGAGGACATCAAACCCCCAAGCATGGCACTCTCTCCTGACCTTGCTACTGTGTGTATTGTTCCCTCCGCTTCCCTTGTCTGCCTCACAAGCCCTGCTCCAAAACTCATCCCCAAGCTGTGCAGTCTTCCAGGATCTCCTCTACTCGTGGATGAATAAGGTCCCTGCAGCTCTAAGAGAAGACTCATCCCCCTGCTGCTGAGAAGTGCTTTTCCCAATAGGGCGTAGTGGCGCATGCCTGTAATCCCAACAACTCAGGAGACTGAAGCAGAAGGACCACAAATACAAGGCTAGCTTTGACATCTTAATGAAACCCTGTCTTAAAATAAAAAATGTAAGAGGCTGGGGATATAAGTCAATGGTAAAGCATTCCTGGGTTCAATCTCTAGTACTGGGTGGAGGAGAGGGGAGGGGGACGGACAGAAGTGTCCTCCATTGTATGTGTGACATTTTATTTCTTTTCTTTTAAAGAAAGAGGGCGAGAGAGAGAAAGAAAGAGAATCAATTTTATTTATTTTTTCATCTGGCCTTTGTTTCTCCAACACTTAGTTGTGTATGTGGTGCTGGGGTTTAAACTCAGGTCCTCACGCATACCAGGCAAATACTCCAACTGCTGAACCACTGCTCAGCCCTTGGTGTGTGACTTTTCAAGAATAAGAACTCAATCTCTCTTCTTTTTTTCTTTCTTTCTTTTTCTGTTGGCCTCAAACTTCCAATCCTTCTGCTCAGCCCCTGAGTAGCTGGATTACAGGCCTGCTCCACCAGACCCGGCAAGTCAATCTCAACCATTTGTGGATCTCAGAGTCTAGCACAGGGTCTGATGTGAATCAAGTGGACAAGGGACCAAATGGATGAATTAAATGAACAAATGTATGTATGCATGAATGACCAAATCAATCCAGTCAGCCAGCATCCAAGCAGACTGTCCCTTCGGGTAGTGACCTACCAGGTGGCTGGAAATAAGCAGAGCTCAAGCAGGTTGTTTGCATGGCCTTCAAGGAAGGCAGTGAGGTGCCCAACAACTGCAGTTTGCGTAAGTTTCACATAGACTTTTTATCAGGACAACTTCCGCTATTCCAGATTCAAATTCTTCTACCTTAGCTGTTTACTGGATGGGCCCAAGAATAAACTTCATGTCCTCCGAAAGAGTTCGATGTTCAGAATGCAACGATTTCTCCTCTAAAAGCTGCCCTGCTGCTTTTCTGCATGGCCCTGCCATAATGTTCTTCTTGCACAGGAAGGGCTGGATCAAAGTGACCCTGAGCTGACCACCCCTAGAAGTGGGAAAGTACCAAAAGTTTCGGCTCTCCAAGTGCACAGATATTGGTGGTCAGTCTACCATGCCCTGCACCATTTTTTTTTCTATTTTTAGAAAAGAACAGCAGAAAAATCACTTCACTGTCCCTGTATTACCCTGTGCTCCATTCACTTTATTAAACTAGCACCACCTCTACATGGGGAACTCAGAATTCCAAATTGGGAAGTTCAACATTTAGGCTTGTTGATTCCATCGACATCTTGTCGCGTAGCCATTTCCAACAAAATCATCCCCCCTCCATCTCCCTGAAGGGCTCCACTACAGAACAAAGTCTGATAGGAAATAAGACTATGAAATTCACAGTTCAAGCCTTAGGTTAACAAAAAGAAAACTTATATCTTGTACTACTGTGATGACCACTGGCACACATTTCAAATTCAGAATGCTTTCTGTCTTTGTTTCCCAAAATGGACCAATATGCTTCAAGGGTTCACATGGAGTCATGTCTTGTGATTCATGTATGATGAAGCTGAAGGAGAAAAACAGGCAGGTTCCCAGGCTAGAGTCATCGAATGGATACCTAAGCCCACGGCTGACATCAAGACAGCACTGTGACATGGAAATGTGTTTAGATCAGCCCAGAGACACATGACCATGGTGCCTTCAAGAGCAACCTTGTGGTTTTGGTGGTGCACACCTGCAACCCCAGTGGCTGGGAGGCTGAGACAGGAGGACTGCAAATTCAAAGCCAGCCTCAGCAACTTGGTAAGACCCTATGTCTAAAAACAAAAAGGGCTGGGGATGCGGCTCAGTGGTTAAGAACCCCTGGTACCAAAAAAAAAAGAGTAACCTTGAGTTGCGGATACAGCTCAGTGGTAGAACCTTCCCTAACATACTCGAAGCACTGGGGGAAAAGAAAAAAGTCTACAGAAAGAACACTGAAATTCATTAGTTCATTCACTCCCTCACTCAAATCAATAACTTTGTTCCATACTGTGACTATCTTGCATACACAAGCACGTGCCTCTGTACCCAGCCCTAAGGGTTAGGACAGTGGGAGATGTTTCTTTCAGTCTTGGAGGACATCCTGAAGCCACCAATACGCTCTAGTCGAGAGAAGCCCCAAGCAAGCAAGTCGACAGCACAGGCTCTCGGAGACTTCTGAGCCATCAGCAGCACAGGGCTGCCCTTTCACCCTTGTCCATCCGCAGCAGTCTGCTGAGCCTTCACATCTTAAGTGTCACTGTCACTAAAGTGGGCAGAAACTAGGGCAGCAAATAGTACTTAATGACTCAGGTAACAGAGGAGAACATCAATTGTATATTCAAAAAAGAAGTTGGCTAAATATGCTAAACTAAATATGATTATGACTGAAAATACAACAGCAACCGATCATGTGGCGAGAGCCAAGCTACCCTGGAGGCGGCCCCCAGGCTGCACATCGCTCCTGCTTCACCCAAGTGCCAGTATCGGTTCACCTCAGAAACCATCATCGTCCTTAAGGACACCGACAAAGTGCCCCCTAGAACCCCAGCAGGAGGACATAGCTCTGCCCTGCTGCCTGAGGGTGTCGCTAACGTATCCCACTTCATCCTTGTACCTTATAAATTAAAATAGATATGAAGTTATTGAATTCAGTGTCAAGTATAAGCAAATCATTTATGAAAATGGCTTGTTTTCCTGGAGTGTATTTGTTTCAGAAATTCTTCAAGGAACATCATATACTCTACTACTTCAGAAAATACAGTATATGTTATTATCTAAGTCTCCCCTGGGCACTGCAGTGGAAGGCCCACTGAGGTCCAGGGAAGTCACCACTGTTCTCAGCGCACCTCCATTTATATATCTGAATTTTATTCAGAAGGGTTCAAATTCAATTTAAAAAGGAGGGGGGGGAACAGTGAGAAAGAGAGAAAGAATCAATTTTATTTAGTTTTTCATGTGGCTTTCATTGCTCCAACACTTCATCATGTACGTGGTTGCTGGGGTTCAAACCTGTCTCCTGCCAGGCAAGTACCGTAACCACTGAACCACCACTCCAGCCCCTCAAGTTCAATTTTTAGCAGAATCCGTGTATGTGCACAAGCGTGTGCATACGCAGATGGATCCCAGGGCCTCATACGTGGTAAGCCATGCTCCACCACTGAGCTGTGCCCCAGTGGAGACTATTCTTAAAGATTCTGGAAAATTGTGAGTAAATTCCCTTCTTATAATTTAATTCACTTCCTTCGTCACATTACACTGCATTTTTACCCCCCAGGGCTGAGGACCGAACTCGGGATCTTGCGCATGCTAGGCAAGCGCTCTGCCACTGAGCTAAATCCCCAACCCTACACATCATTGTTTTAAAGTCTCTCTTATTGCTAAACCTGCTCAGTCCATCTTAAGACTTAAAAGTTGTCAGGCTTCCCTTAGAGGAACAGAAATGCAAAATGCTGAGAAATGGGGGATGAGAAGCTCAGGGTTTCCTTTCACATCCTGAAGCAGCCTCTTTCAAGAAGAACTGAGTGCCTGTCTGTTCCTTTCACGAGTTGTGACCTTAGTTTTGGCATTCTCATCTAGCAGATAATCACATAATGAGGTTCACTTTGATTGGGACCCGATTTAGAGAAAAGGCAGGAAAAACTGTATTTTCTTTAAGAAAATACATCTGTAAGAGGCAGAAATGTCAATGCTCTTTGTACTTACAATGTGCTTCATTGTACATTATATAATTTATTACATATTACTCATTATACATCTAATGCCAATCAGTACTTATAGGGAAATCATTATTGAACAAAAGCTGAGTATCTGAAAAGGAAACAAATTAAAACTGACTAAGAGAAGAAAAAGCCACTCAGCCAAGTACTATTAATTCTAAGATAATAATCTGGAGAAAGCAGAGTCCTATGATGGAAAGGGTCATGACCTAGAAGGCAGGAGACCTGGGTTCCAGACTCACTCGGCTAACAAGCTTTGTGACCCTGGACACGCCACATCACCCCTCGGTTCCATTTCTTGGTTAAAACGAGGGGCCTGGTCATATTTATTTCAACAGCCACTACAACTCTACATACCATGTTCCTACCTTTTAAATTATGTGCCAAATATATAATAGAATAGGTGGACAAGAGCGTTAAGGACTAACGCTGTACAAAAGGAAGCTGAGGAAAAAGAGGCTCATTGTGCTTGCTGGCACACATCCCACACCTGCAAGGCACGCTCTGAGGTCAGGAGACCTCTGCATTATTTTCATAAACGAAGCACTTACAGTTTGCTAGAATTCAATATGATATTTTATTGTGAAGAAAGAAGGGATCTGAAGAAGGAGCTATTCAGAGCTGTAGGAACAAGGACAAAACAGGTGGACAAAATTAGGTCTAACAGACATACTTTGGAGATTTCTAGAAACCTGTTCCTTGGTGACCCTATGAGAGTACTGGATATGCGCGAGTCACAGCGAGTACCGATCTACAAGAAAACCTGCTTCTCGATGTGGCACAGAGCAGGCCAGCATGGTGTTTTCTGGAGCACAGCAGGAGAATGAAAGCTGCCTTGCTAATGTTCCTGGCGATAGGTCATCCAACTCACTTGGTGACAGATCACTTCGCATCAGGGTTTACAAAACTAGAATTACAGTGCTGCACAAATGAAAGGAAGAAGGAGCCATAATTTTTCAATTCCAGAGTATGACGTGTAAGATAGGAAATACAAATGTGTATGTAAGGCTGCTCAGTTACTAAAACAATAAAACCTCCATTTTTCACTATCTGATAAGGGCATAAACAGTGTCTAGTGGTGGCCCTCTGATGGAGCTAAGGATACAGGGTCCGGCTGAGAAGAAAAATTTTAAAAAAGAGCTGACTGGGGGGGCTGGAACAGGGGGTGTGCCCAGTCAGAGCCTGGAGGGCCAAGAAAGAACAACTGCAGCCAACAGGACAGACTCATGGCTCCTCTCTGCTCCAGGCCCCACTCGCGGGTCTGTGGCTTACGCTGGCCGTTAAGAACAGGCAGCATGCAACCAGCCCGAGGTGCTGAAGGAGAGGGAAAGCAGCCTCTATTACGGTGAGCTCGGCTACCTCATTTAACTAGCAGCAGAAGAAAGTGCAGCAGGAAGCAGCAAGCCAGTCCGAAATGTGCCAAAGCAAACTTACAAAGTCATTCCGCTTTGCAAGGAAGCACGCACACAGGTTCTTGGGAGGCACAGGCTTCGTCTGCATTGTCCAAAGTCCATCACCAAGGAAAACATATACTCACTGACCTTTTCCCAGCGCACGCAGGACAGGACATTCCGCGCTGGTTAATGCTGGACTGCCTCAACACTTCCGTCAGGGAATTCTGAGGCTACGTGGGCTTGCTGGCAAGGTGGGACTGCTGTTCCACCAATCACTCAAACACAAATCAATGAGCACTCTGCTTTGAAATGGTCTACCTTAAAGGATCTGCACACCTCCAACAGCATGCTCAAGGCTCTTCTGTCAACGGGGAGCCTGCCACCAGCTTCAGCACCTGCCTCTCTCCAATCCTGCGGGCACGGCTGACCTCTGTCTCCCAGCACATTTCATCATTTCCTGTTGGCTGCCGAGATAAGCTCACTCCCTACACTGCTGCAGTCCTGTATAGGCACCAAGTTCTCTGACAGCTGCTGGCTCCTGCCTGCTGTGGTCATCACAGAAGGGTTCTCTTCACTAAGTGGCCAGAGACATCTTGACCTTGCCATGGGAAATCAGGAAGAGGTCTGACAAAGAAACTTACACAACACCAATCCCCCAAAGTCAACTTGTGTATAAACTGACCTATACCACTCATCAGACTCTTAGACGCCCATATTTAGGATCCTCCTGCTTAGGAAGGATGAGGGGGGAAACAAACCATGTGCTGTACCTGAGAAGCCAGCTGTCACAGTGGCCAGTGTGACAGGGAGTGGCTTGCATGGACTACTCTTTCACATGCACAGCTCAACTTTCTGCTGCACACGTCACGAAAACGCAGAGTGTTAGTAGATGAACATGAAGCCCGACCTAGGAGGACTGGGGACACGGGGTCCCACAACCATCTTCTAAGAGGCAGGGCACTCAGATATTCAAGTGTCATTACTTAGAGCAAAACCAAAACACACAGCCAGCCGTGCAGCACACACCTGGAACCCCAGCGACCTGGAAGGCTGAGGCAGGAGAACTGAGTTCAAAGCCAGCCTCAGCAACTTAGCAAGACCCTGTCTCAAAACAAAAAATAAAAAGGGTTGGGACGTGGCTCAGCAGTTGAGCAGCCCTGGGTTCAGTCTCTAGTACAAAAACAAAAACAAAAACAAACACAAAAAAAACCCCACCCACTTCTTCCATTCTGATAAAGAACTGAAAGTGAGGAACAAACAATGATGTAACTTCAGCTGGGGAAGAAAAAATCCTCTTTCCTAATTCTAAGATGCAAGTCCCCACAGGTGAAGTGTAGGAGGAACCCAGTCCCGGCCGTCGGAAGCCAGGAGCAGGCAAGAGCGGCCCCAGGTGGGCTTCTGAGGGTGTTCTGTGGGTGCTGCAGGGGTAAGATTCAGGGAAAGGCGCACTATGACCTGTGGGCTTTTAAGCATGTGTGTTACCCTTAAATAGAGTTTTTTGCTGGCACACACCTATAATCCCAGAGACTCAGGAGGCTGAGGCAAGGAGGATTGCAAGTTTCAGGCCAGCCTCAGCAATTCAGCAAGATCCTGTCTCAAAATTAAAACAAAAAACAAAAAACAAAAAAAAAATTTTTTTAAAGGACTGTGGATATAGTTCGGTGGTAGAATGCCCCTGGGTTCACATTCAGGTACCATGAAAAAGTAAATTAATAAAAAGAATTTTTACCCAGGAGCAGTCGTGCGCACCAGTAACCACAGCAGCTCTGCAGCAGGAGGATCACAAATTTGAGGCCACCCTGGGAAACTTAACAAGAAACTTTCTTACAATAAAATTTAAAAAGGGAAGAATTTTCTCAAACTCTTGTTTAGCATATAGGAGCCCCTGGGTTCAATTCCCAGTACCAAGAAGAAAAAAGTTCTTAAAAATCTTAAGCAATGGGGCTGGAGCGGTGGCTTGGTGGTTACACTGCTTGCCTGGCATGCGTAAGTACGCAAGTTTGAACCCCAGTACCATGTACTCAACAAAGTCTGGGAGCAATGAAAGGCACATGTAAAACCCAATAAAAATTGTTTCTCTCTCTCTCTGTCCCTCTCTCTAAAAAAAAAAAAAGAAGAAGAAGAAAGAAAAGAAAAATCTTAAGCAGTGTCAAAAATTATAAACACCACAGGAAAGAGAAGATATGGAAACTAATCTTCAGACAGACAGGAAACAAGGATTTCAAGCACTCAGTTTCCCCAAGATATCTCCCAGGACATCAGCTCTGCCCTTCATCCTCATGGCATCTAGAATGCTACATATAAGCGACAGTCGCAGAAACAGGGCAACTTCAGAACAGTTTTCTCCTTGCAACACAGGCCCAAGAGGAAGTATGCATTGTGGGGAAATTATGTAATTGACAAAACAAATATCATGCTAAGTAGGTACATGCTATTTATCAATGTTCTTGCTACCCATAGTCATTCAAAAATGTTAAAACAGTCATCTAGTCTCAACTTATAACACAAAATAGGTTTAATAATCTCTTTCCAAAATTGTGTTTAGAAATTCCTTAATGGGGGCTGGAGCAGTGGCTCAGTGGTAGAGCGACTGCCTGGCACGCATGAGGATCCAGGTTCCATCCCCAGTACCACATGCACAAATGATTGTCGGTAAAACAAAAACCAGACAAAAAACTAAATAAAACTGATTCTCCAAAAGGAGAGGAAATTCCTTAATGGGAGAAAAAAAAAAAACAGAAAAGTAAAGCTCACATCAGCAACAAGATAATAATTTGGACTATCTGGAAAATTATTATACCACCCTCACCTCCCTAAAAAGCAGACATCAACACAGCGCAGATCTTGCTGTGTTGACATCGGTTGAACAGATGTCACCATTACAGAGGGACATGTGCAGGGCCCCAGGTGTCGCACGCCTGGAGAGCATGTGTTCCTCCAAGAAGTAAGCAGCGCCTGGGCTACAGTGAGGCAAGTGACTGTCTCCGTGCCCACTTCGTGAAACCAGGGTGCCAGCCCGACTTAGGGCTCTTGGTTGCGAGAGGGTGATGAGCACAGCAAGGTACAGTTATTCGTTTTTTGTCTTTAGAGTCGCATTCTTAGTCGGGCATGGTAGCGCACACCTGTAATTTCAGTGACTCGGGAGGCTGAGGCAGGAGGATCACGAGTACAAGGCCAGCCTTAGCATCTTAGTGAGACCCAGTCTCAAAATAAGAAGGGCTAGGGATGTGGCTCAATGGTTAATAGCCCCTAGGTTCAATCCCCTATACCAAAAGAAAAAAAATCGTCTGAAGTATATTCTCTCTTTTTTAAAATCCAACAAATACATGCTACTCATAAACATTTAAATAGTGCTTACTTTATCTCTGATTAATTGTGAAAACAGCCCTATGGCAGTAATGTTGTCACTCAGTTTTCAAGATGAGCTAACTGAAGCACAGGGAAGTTACACGGCTCGCCAGTGTCCCACAGCTAACATAAGGGCCAGGTGCAGCCAGCCATCAGTCTCGGCTAGCTACTGCTTGTGCTCCTGAAGGACCACAACTACGTCTTAGATACAATTCCTGCCTGATAAAACTCTGAATTTGTCCTGAACCAAGAATGTGGATAGAAGTGGGACCATGAATACTGATCCCAGCTTTCCAGCATGGTGGGGGCACTTTCTTCCTCCCATGACATCAGCCTCACCAGCGGATTCCAGGAGGGAAAAGTAGCCCCTGTGTAAAGGACAGGAAAGGTCAGGCAGCTCTTGCTCTGGGACACTGCCGCCCGGCCCGGTGCTGGGACAGAACACTACTCCAGAATCCCACCTGGTAGCCTCTGGCATGCAGCACCTCCCCTGGAATTTCCAGTTCTGATCTGGTTCCTGTCATCAAAGACTTGAAACCACTGGGCACCCATTCAACAAAGAGTGCCAGATACGGTCCTGAAGGACTTAGCACCCCACAGCTGAAACAGCCAAGGTCCTGCCTTGGACTGGCCCACCGCCTGGGGGCTGAGCACAAGTGTGGATAAAGTGGTTAGGGCAGATAAAGGCCCTAACCCACACGTCCCAAGTGCTGAGGGACGCTGCACAGGGAGGGAGCAACACAACTGCAGCGGGGCCAGCGAAGGATTCCCAACGAGGGGACGTGGTTGGTTCTCTAAGAACTTGGTCCAGCTCACTCAAACTGTGTGGGGTAAGGCAGGAAGAAAATCAGCAATGGAGAGGCCACCAGTCAGCTGAAGACGACCAGGGCTGTTCATCACCTGGTCCTCATGCAGTGGTGAGTACCCACACACCAGCTTATCACACAGGAAGCGTCCTAGTGGCAATTCAAGCCGACAAGAAGCACTGACTGACACCGGGACAAGGATCTAGCGCAGCTGCTTCTTTATCCGATGCCACACAACGAATGGCTGAAGTCCACCAAGCAATTCTGAAGCACTCCATATGGTGGTGCATACCTATAATCCCAACTACTCTGGAGGCTGAGGCCCAAGGATCCCAAGTTCAAGGTCAGCCTTGGCAATTTAGTGAAGCTCTGTTTCAAAATTAAAAATAAAAAGGGCTGGGGCTGGAGCGGTGGCTCAGTGGTTTTCGTGCTTGCCTGGCAAGCACGAGGACCCGGGTTCAAACCCCAGCACCATGTACACAACTGAGTGTTGAGCAACTAAGGCCATGTGAAAAACTAAATAAAGTTGTTTCTCTCTTTCTCTGTCTCTCTCACTGTCCCTCTGTCTTTAAAAATAAATAAATAAATAAAAATAAAAATAAAAAGGGCTGGAGGGGCTGGAGCGGTGGCTCAGCAGTTTTGGCGCTTGTGAGGACCCGGGATCAAACCCCAGCACCACGTACACAACTGAGTGTTGGAGCAACTAAGGCCATGTGAAAACCTAAATAAAGTTGTTTCTCTCTTTCTCTGTCTCTCTCACTGTCCCTCTCTTTTTAAAAAAAAAGAGGGGGGTGGAGATGTACTCAGTGGTAAAGTGCCCCTGGGTTCAATCTCTAGTACCCAGGGGAAATGAATACTAATATAAATAAATACAGACTTCATAAGATTGGTACTATTAGCCCAGTTTTACTTGAACAGCAACCACAACAGAGAGGCTAAACAATCTGCCCAAGGTCACCCAGCTAATAAGGGCAGAACAGGGTTCAAATTCCAGCCCATGTGATACTTTCAAATCCTATCCTCTATAATATTCATGCCAAAAATGCGGACATTTGGCAACAGGGTATGTTACATGGGGAAGGAACAAAATTTCTACAGTATGAATTTCTCCCCCCGCCCCCCGGCTTTACTGGTCTAGCCTTGTAGCACCATGGTGTCCTTAAATACACACACACACACACAAACACACTCTCTTTACTGAGATCTAATTCACATGCCACCCAGTTCACCTATTTAAAGTATACAATTCAACGTGTCTGGTGCATTCACAGACATGTGCAACCATCACCACCTCAATTTTCAGATGTCATCACCTCAGAAAGAAACCCTACACTCTTCAGTGAGCCCCTCTATCCCTCCAGCCCCCCAGTGCCAAGCAGCCTGTCTCCTGCACTGGGATTCATAAGGAGCTTATGGGCACAGCTACTGGGTTGCTGCTTGGTTTCTTTGTTTGTGTTGTTATTGTTATTTGGTACTGGGGATTGAACCTGGGGTGCTTTTTGCCACTGAACCACATCCCCAGCCCATTCATTCAATTCATTCATTTATTATCTTGAAACAAGGTCTCAGTTGCTTAGGGCCAAAGTTGCTGCGGCTGGCCTTAAACTTGTGACCCTCTTATCTCAAACTATTTTGGGTTGTTAATAAAATATTGCAGTTCTATGCTTCAGTCCCCCTGCCCCCACAGAACTAAAGGTCAAGCTGAGGCAGAAGGGATGAGGACGTAACAGGACACCTCAACAGTAGTGGCCTCAGGAAACGTGAGGGTGCCTGCAGCCCCACCTGGGCAGTTCTCAAAATTCCTATGTATCTGGGTCCCTGAATTTCAGGAACTCAAAACGCAGAGCCAGGAGATCCACCATCGGGAAGGACAGTAAAAGCTACCAAGGGCCCCAGAGGAACCCCTTGATTACAAGGTCTTATACCATTAGGAACCCAACCTCCACATCAAGACCGTGCCGGCTGCCACCAGTGAGGGGTAACCAGAATAGAGTTGTTCTGAGACGCCAAACAAACTAAGGATTCCCAAGATTCGAGGCCCCCAAATCTGGTGTATTTGCCTGTTCACTCTGCCTTCCTCAAATAGTGCAGAAAGTTGGGGAGAAAGAGGAGGACTATAAAAAAGTCTCCTAGACTTCTCCATCACATGTGTCCACACAGGACACCAAAGCCAACTGTGTGCAGCAGAGACTTGCAATGGAAAAGTACTCAGCAATAAAAAGGAAAGAGCTACTGATGGACGTGACATGGGTGAATCACAAAACATTTTGCTGAGCCAAATGCCAAATTGCACACACATCTTATCTATGAAAGATGTATGTCTTTTCTGTCAAACTTGAAAGATTGTGATGCATAACCCACTACCTCCATTTTCAATCCCCCTCCCCCTTTGAACATAGTAACTCCCCCACCTGTGTCCGCCCACCTCTTTCCAAGAACCCCTTCCGGTACCCAGCCATCTTCTTCAGGTGAACATGGAATCCCTACTACCCTCGCCACGTGTGCAGCGACCCCCACCCCCTTTATCTCCCAGGCGCCGCCCACTTCCTCTTGCACCTGCCTCCGCCTAATCACCGCCAATTGCGCAGACTGTGCACCTGACCTCCTCCAATTAGGGTGAAGGGGCAGTATTGCGTCAGGTCGGCATTAAACCCCCCCCTTGCAAGGCACGCATTTTTCTTTCCCCTTCGCCCTTAGGCGGAGTAGAATTTCTGCCTTGCTCACCCACACCCGACCACGTGTTTGATTTCATTTATAATAGTCTACAAGCATGAAATCCCAAAACAGTGATACATCAGCGCTGGCCAGGAAGTGGGCAGGGGACTGACCACAAAGCGATCAAGGAAGGGGAGAAGGGGAGACAGAGGAGAGAAGGCAGGCGGGCAGGCCAGCCCTCTGCAGAACTCCAGCACCAGAACTTTCTCCCACCCAGCCGTGCTTCTGCACAATGGAGGTGACACCAACCATGAACTGCATTGCAAGGTGCCTGCTTCAAGGACTAAAACAGGTTCCAGGACATTATCAGACATCAGTGACTCTGATGAACCCAACGTCCACTCTTCCAGCCAGCCTACCGCAGGCTATCACTGCAATGCAGAAGTGATACTGCCAGGGAAGTGACAGAGTGGCAGGTTTCAACAGGCACCAGTCAGCAAGCTAATACGCTACTGTAAGGTATTAGCTTTTCTTTGTCTTCAATAAGTAAATATTAAATTCTCGAAAATACCATATTAATAAATAAGATCATGGGCTGGAGCAGTGGCTCAGTGGTTACAGCGCTTGCCTGGCATGCGTGAAGACGCAAGTTCAAATCCCAGCACCACGTACCCAAGGAAGTGTCAGAGCAACAAAAGCCACATGAAAAACTAAATAAAATTGATTCTCTTTCTCTCTCTCTCTCTTTAAAAATAAATATTATGTAGAAACACTATGATAGGTCAATGTGGGGGGTGGGATTGAGGCAGCAGGTAGTGACTAATTTCAAATCCTGTTAGTCTTTCATACTTTCCATGAACCAAGATGTAAATAGATCTGTCTTGCCTTTACTCCTCCCACACTCATCCTTAAAAAGTAGTAAACCAAGCCAAATCTCTAACATTCCTATCCAGGAAGGTGTCAGAACAAAGCTAAGTACCCGTTCTATCCTTGGCAAAGTAAAACAAAGTTGAAACTCCTTATATAAGCTTCCTTGCTTCTCTGGCAACTGTCCAAAGATGCAAGGGAAAAAACAAAAAACAAAAAAAGGAAGAAGAAAGGAAGAAATAGCAGCAGCTTCTGCCAGACTAATTAAGGCAGAAAGCCCAACTGAGAAAACATCGAAACTCCCACAGGACAGAAGGAACGTGCTGACTTTTGTAAAGCAGTTTGTAAAAACCCAAAGGCCATGAGGAAAAGCAACTCGTAGTTTTCTCACACACCTCAGTGGTCAAGCCGTCATCTTGGTGGCTAAGATGCCACACTGCTCAACAGCCTGGAAACAGCTCAAGCCTCCTTTGGGCGACACCTGAAGATGGAAAATGACCCCAGGAGGGAGTTCTGAAGTTCAGAAAGCGGAGCTAGGCAAGGTTCACGTTGAGTTCAGAGGCATGCCACCTTAATGTCCTGCGCTGTGTGGCTGGAGCGCTGGCTCAGTGGATATGGGACTTGCCCGGCATGCGCAAGGATGTGGGTTCGAACCCCAGCACCACGTACACAACAAACTGTCGGGGAAACAAAGGCCAGATGAATGAATAAGTAAAACTGATTCTCCCTCTCTTGGGAGGAAATAGCAGCGGCAGCGAACCTGTGAAGCTCTACGCACTGGTCAACGTTATGTAGAGTCCAATTTAAAAGACAGAGTCTCTGACTTTCAAAAACTTCCATTCTATGAAATAATGAGAAAAATATACATCAAGTATCAAAAACATCTTTTACATATCTTATGTGATTCTTCTACTTTTTCCACTTAAAACTGGAATGTACTGTACTCAAAGCCTTGTAACATACTTTTTCCAGTGGTATTTCAGCACGGGACGAGGCACTCAACATAAGGATCTGGACCTGGCTAACGGGCTAGAGTTGAGTCCCTCTAACAGACTATCCATGAGCACTTGATGAACAAACGAAATAACCTGAAAATTTCTAAGCCTCAGATTCCTCTAGTGGTGTAGTGAAGACCGCTCAGTAACCACCTCATGGAGCTGTTTAGGTTAAATGAAATAATGCACACACAGGGCTTGGCACAACACAAGGCCCCAAAAACGCTTTTATGTTAGCCATTGGGCTGGAGCAGTAGTAGCTTGGCAGTTGTGGTACTTGCTTGTCATGGCTGAGGACGCGGGTTCAAATTCCAGCACATACACAAACAAGTATCGGAGCAACAAAAGCCACATGGAAAACTAAAATAAAATCGATTCTTTCCCTCTCACTGTTCCTCTTTAAAAAAAAAAAAAAAAAGTTTGCCATTAAATACATCTGGTAACTGTTGGAAGTTCCCAATAAGGTTGAGCACAGAGTCACAGAAGAGGCAAAGTGGGGCCTATACATAGGACAGGCACATGGGTGGCAGTGGCATAGGGCTAGCCCCTGGAAATTCAGAGTGGACACTGGAGTTGTAAAGTCAGTGAATCCATGGCACAACACTCCAAATGGAAGAGACTCTTAGGCCCACAGTGACCACCAGGAACAGAGCACAGAAATGGCCAGGGATGGTTCAGAGGGTGCCTCGGACACCTATAGATGCTCGGACTTCTCTGTGAAATGAAGACTTGAAAAAACAATTTGGATGCAGGAGTGGCTGGAGAGAGTGCGCGCAAGGCAGCTCTGACCCCTAACGCTCACCACAGTATAAGTTTAATCGACTTAATCTGCAGCAAGAACAGATGCAGCTGCACTTCTGAAAAACATTCCCCAAAACAGGTACGGGCCATAAAACTTGTTTTTGTGAAACTAAATGTTAATAGGAATGAATGGCAAAAGCAGCTGTTGAGGGGGCAGTGACAGAGACAGATCCGTAGGCATTCAGGGGAGCATCAGAATGACCTGCAGGCACATCTCTTCCAGGCATCTCAACCAGACAACCTTGGTGCCTTCAGGGCTCATGAAGGAAGATAAGAGAGGGGACTCTGTCAAGAGGCTAACCAGAGGAGCAACAGAAAATGCCAAGTCCAGAGTGACTCTCGGGTACCTGCTGAAAGGCTTGGAAATGTTGTGTAAGTGCCACCTCAGCAGGTGTCACAGGGGGAAAGCAAGGCACTCAGCCCTGAAGGCAGTCAAACGCTTTTGTGACAGGTAACCCCACTTAAGATGTCACATAAGCAAGGGACACTTATCTCTCATGTGTGAATCTAAAAGCTAACCGGGAACAGGCATGCGCCACTCTGCCCAGCTCCACTTTTTTTTTTAAAGAGGGGGGGAGAGAGAGAGAATCAATTGTATTTATTTTTTTCATCTGGCTTCTGTTTCCCAACACCTAGTTGTGTGTGTGGTGCTGGGGTTCAAACCTGGGTCCCCGCACATGCCAGGCAAGCACTGGAACCACCAAGCCACCGCTCCAGCCCCTGCACTTTTGTTCTTAAATATCACTTTGTGTGCCAGGCATGGTGGCGCATGCCTATAATCCCAGTGGCTCGGGAGGCTAAGGTAGAAGGATCAGAAGAAGTTCAAAGCCAGTCTCAGCAACTCAGTGAGGCCCTGAGCAACTTAGCAAGAGCCTGTTTCAAAATTTAAAAAAAAAAAAAAAAAATCACACTCTGTGTATATGTTAATACAAACATCTAGAGAAGTGCGGTGTGGACAGTAATTGTCTTCTTTTGAATATTTGTACTTTACAAAGGGCATTGATTCTTACAATGAAGAAATACCTTAAATCACAGCAACCCAGGAGACTGAGTCAGGAGGATCAAAAGTTCAAGGCCAGTCTTACTGTCTCAAAATAAAAAATAAAAAGGGCTGGGGATGGGGCTGGAGCGGTGGCTCAGCGGTTGCAGCACTTGCCCAGCATGCGCGAGATCAGACCCCAGCACCACATACACAATGAGGCCTCAGAGCAACAAAAGGCACATGAAGAACTAAATAGAAGATTGTTTCTTTCTCTCTCTCTCTCTGTCCCTCTCTCTTTAAAAAAAAAATAAAAATAAATAAATGCATTTAAAAAGGGGGGGAGCTGAGGATATGGCTCAGTGGTAAGGTGCCCCTGAGTTCAATCTGCAATATATAAAGAGATGAGGGCAGAGAAGGGAGAGGACAGGAAAGACACTGGGTTCCTTTCTGAATTTTTAACCTGGACAGACAGCAGGCAACATGAAATGGCTGCTGAGAGCCTGCTGTTGCAGAGAGGGCTCAGAACCACAAACACTCCGAAGCCCTGGCACAGCAAGGTCGCAGGCAAACACCCACCACAGGGCTTTCGTAAAATTCCTGATGCTGGATGAACTCTGAAAAAAGTTAACACCAACCAAAGCCTGCCTTTCCAAAATCTCCTCCTGGCTTCAGCAACTGCAACCCACTTCATGTGGGAGTGAGGGTGTGGTCACTCTACACTACTCGTTCCACAATGCACAGTGTGAGGTTTTATGCACATTTTCTGTAAGAGACAAATCCCAGGGAATCAAGACTCTGCTGGAGCCAGAGCAGAGCCTCAGCCCAGGGAGCTCCTCTACATGCGGGCTTCACCGGAGGTTCCTGGGGGTCAATGATAGGAATTCATTCCAGGCAGAGAGAGCTGTGAGGGATATTCTTATCAATAAGTTTGCTGGATGAGCAGAACCAAATCAAGAGACAGACTGGCACCCTGGTTAGTACTGACCACAACTGGCCAAGCATGTGACCCTACAAGCATGCTTGTTCTGTATGTATTTTGTAACCTTGGGCATGTGAGGCAAGCACCGTAACCACTGAGCCACGGCTCCAGCCTCTTTCTTTCTTTTCTATATTTATTCCAACTAATTTGTATCTGTCTTTTTCTTTTTCTTTTTTGAGGGAATGAGAAAAAGAATTAATTTTACTATTTATTCTTCCATCTGGCCTTTGTTTCTCTGACACTTAGTTGTGTATGTGGTGCTGGGGTTCAAACTCAGGACCTCATGCATGCCAGGCAAGTGCTCCAATCACTAAGATGCTGCTCCATCCCCTATAGCCTCCTTTTAATTGCAATTTTTTCTTATGACACAACAATGATGTTTCACTTACAGATGTTCAGGAATATTACAACATTTCTATGAACAGAGCCACTTATCATTGGTTTAGGTGCAAGTAGCTGTGACAGAGGCCTTGGGGAAGAGCCCAGGGTACTTCAGAACTCTGGCAGCTATCAACATGAGAACGCCTACTGACAAAACAATCTGGGATTGATTCTAGCTGTAGGTTGGAAATTTTTTTTTTTTAAGAGCAAGAGGGACAGAGAGAGAGAGAGAGAATCAATTTTATTTAGTTTTTCATGTTGCCTTCGTTGCTCTGACACTTCATTGTGTTTGTGGTGCTGGGGTTGGAACCCATGTACTCGGGCATGCCAGGCAAGCACCATAACCACTGAGCCACTGCTCCAGCCCCTCTCTTTTTCACTTTCTTTCTTTTTCTTTTCTTTTTTTTTTAAGAGAGAGGGACAGTGAGAGAGACAGAGAAAGAGAGAAACAACTTTATTTAGTTTTTCACACGGCCTTAGTTGCTCCAACGCTTAGTTGTATACGTGGTGTTGGGGTTTGAACCCGGGTCCTCGTGCTTCCCAGGCAAATGCTGAAACTGCTGAGCCACACGCTCCAGCTCCTCTTTCTTTCTTTTTTTAAAGAGAGAGGGACAGTGAGAGAGAATCAATTTTATTTAGTGTTTCACGTGGCTTTCGTTGCTCCAACACTTCTTTGTGTATGTGGTTTTGAACTCGCATACTTGTGCGTGCCAAGCAAGTGCCATAACCGCTGAGCCACCGCTCCAGCCCCTTTTTCATTTTCAATGGAAAATGTCAAACATAAAAAGTAGGCTAGAATGACGATTCCCAATGTCATATCCACACCTGACCAATCCTGTTTCTCATACTGTGAAAGCTGTGACAAACTCACAGAATCACACTCCCAGCACACCTCTACCTGACCTGGCAGCCACCTCCACAGAGACAGGAGCAGCACAGCCCTAGCACTTGGAAGAAGCCTAAAGTAAGCAGGGCAGGGGGCATGAAAGGACCAGCGACCTTGTAGAGAGCCAAGGACACTTAGAACATGTGTATCGCCAGGAAGGACAACGGTAAGCCTGCAAGGCTAACAGCCCCCCAGGCGGAGTCATGTTGATATCGTGTCTCCAACAAAATGGGATATGAAGGGCCCTTCACTCTGTGGTTCCTTCCTCCAGACCCATAAGCCCAACCTACTACTGGGAAAGCACCAGGCACACCCAAGCTGAAGGATATTCAACCAAACTCCCAAGACACACACTTCCACACCGAGAGAGCCACGAGAAACAAAACTCCCAGAGGAGAGAGGACCAAGGAGACAATGACCACTGCACAGCACGAGGGAACCCGGATGGGAACACGAAGAGGGCAGGCACCAGGGAAAGGCTGGTAAGATCCAGATACCTGATAAAGTCTGTAACTTAGTAACATTGCACCCATGTTAATTTCTTAATTTTGACAAACCTGCTATGGTTATGTGAGATGTTAACATTGGGGAAAACCAGGTGAAATACAGGAACCCTCCAGATTAGTTTTGCAACTTTTCCGTATATGTAAACATTTTTCAAAAAGAAAAGCTATTACAGAAATACATCAATTTAAACTGCCTAACGAATACTCATTATGTCCTTTACAAACGGTCAGTGGCAATGTGGCCTTCACTTTCACATTTACCAGGTAAGATGGAGCCCAAAGTAAGCAACAACCTGGGGCTGGAGCAGTGGCTCAGCAGTTGGAGCACCCGCCCAGCACGTGCAAGGACCTGGGTTCAATCCCCAGTGTAAGATGTATGTCTTTTCTGTCAAACTTGAAAGATCATGATGTATAATCTACTACCTCCATTATCCCCCTCCCTTTCTGAAGACTGTAACTCCCCCACTTGTATACGCCCACTTGCGTCAGCCCACCTGTGTCCGCCCACCTCCTTCCTAGGACCCCTTCCGGTACCCGGCCATCTTCTTCCGGGAAACATGGAATCCCTACTACCCTCGCCACGTGTGTGGTGACCCCCACCCCC